>JBBBWG010003515.1:0-31424 GCA_037176905.1 Azolla pinnata
AGAGGCGCCCAAAGGAGAATGGAGAAGGTAAAGAGTAGATTGCTAAGGCTAGACAGGGTTAAATCCTATATATATATATATATATATATATTTATTTATTTATTTATAGGATCAGCTTTCCGATGCCTTTTACCCTTCTGGCCACCCTTTTTAGCTCGAGTTGTGTGAATAACATGCATTATGATGTGAATTTGTTTCTCCTACACAATGAAAAATCTACAAGAAACGTTTGGCAATGCACAACCTAGTCTCGCGATACGTTGTCCATCTCACTACTTACAACATGAGTACTACATTCTATGTAGTGAACAACTATTTCTAGTTATACAATATTTCCAATGGGATTATCTTTCCCATGCGCTTAAACAGAATATTTCCAAGGAAGCCTCTGGATGAAGTTTGTGTTTTTGAAGCTTAGCTGGCTAGTGAATGTCTTGATTTTACACCTATTGCAAAATGACAACTTTTTTTAGGAGTGATTGCATATTTTTGGGAAATTCATTGTGCGCAGTATTTGAAGGGGAATTTTTCGAACATAGAACCCACGTTGAGAAACCTATCGCTATTATCAAAGTAGGCAGTCTAGTACATTTTTACTCTTACGATTTAACTTGTTAATAAAAGTGTCTTATGTTGACTCTATTGTGTATTCCAATTAGAGATTATATGTCGGTAAATTGTCTCTCCTATGCACTTTAATTTTATCACATAGAATTTCTTATCTACCCTATGCATATAGTCTTGATATAGTAATAATAGCACCTAACTTTGGATTTATAACATATAGTCTCTGTAAATTGTTGCCTTATCTAACTAGTCCATGGTTTTTTATTTGCTAAATAAATTTAGTACAAGTATTGGCAAGTTTGACATGCCATTTACCGTGAAATTTCTTCAGCAAATTCTCATTGGGATATGTGAACAGATTGGTTGATTATATATGAAAATTTTGTAATTTATATTCTAGTAGCAAGAAAACTTGGAGCAACATTCTTTTAAATAGCTGGAAACTTCTCGTGAGAATTTAATAATTTAAAACATAATGGTATATTATACCCCATATCAGGTGACTTAGTTTAGGAAGAGAGAAAATACCTATCAAAATATTTGCACCTCAAAAACTTTCATAAAGAGGTAATCATTTATGTTGTGTAATAAAACTCTTATTAAAGGGAGTATAGTAAAGAAAACGTAATTCCATCTCCTTGCTTTCTTGAGGGATATGTTTCTAGAAACAATTTGGAAGGTCAAGGTGGCAACATGCTTTCGAATAGATAGAAAAAAACCATGAGTGTTCAATTATTTAAAACATCATGATGGATGATACCCCATAATAAGTGACTTCATGCAAGAAAAGATGAGATAAATCTCAAAATAGTAGTTTAAATAGCTTGAATATTTCCATGATTATTTAATAATTCAAAAAACATAATGCTATATTATGCCTTATATGAGGTGAGTTAATACAGGAAGAGATGAGATAACTGTAAAAATAGTTGCGCCTCAAAAACTTTCGTAAATCAATCATCATTCATGTCGTGCAATATTATTTTTATTAAAGGGAGTATGGTAAACAAAATATACTTCAATGTCCTTGCTTTATTTAGAGATATGTTCATAGAAAAAATTTGGAAGGTCAAGATGAACTAGTGGTCAAAAGCGTTAGACTCAAGTTTTAGTTATCTTGAAAGAGCCTGCGTTCAAATCTCATTGTTGACAATTTTTCAATGTTTTGGAGGATGTTTATGGTTTAGGGTTTATTCATACAAAAAATTTCCATCGCATCTTTTCTTTCCAGCACTTGGGCTTGTAAAAAGCTAGACATATATATAAAGATATTTGAACATATTGTTTGGTTATTTATTTAAAGTCCGTAATTTATAATTGAGTACAAACAAAACTTGTGGCAACATGGTTTATATTCAAATAGATGGGTTTGTAAAAACCCTACATATAAATATAGTAATGTGTGAACACATTGGTTGGTTATATATTGATATATTATAGCCCATATACGGTGACTTAATGCATGAATAGATGACATAGGTACGAAAATAGTTGCGCCTCAAAACTTTTCGTAAAGCAATAATCATTCATGTCGTACAATATAATTCCTAATCAAGGAACTACGGTAAAGATAACATACTTCAATCTCCTTGCTTTATTTAGAAATATGAGCATGGAATAAATTTGGAATGTCAAGATGGCCGAGTGTTCAAAGGTGTATTTCTGGATCATAATAAAGACATATTATTTATATGTTGGATCGATTGGGTACACCACTTGCTTGTGTCAAATGAAGTTATGGGTTCACATCGTCTTTGGGACAAAGACACATTGTTATGGTTCAAATCTTGTTTGTATGTCGTGACTTTCTTGTAATAAAGATACTCTTAAATATATGTGTCTATATATGTACATATTTGATGTATAGTCACTTGTAAATGGTCAGATACAGGTATACACACTTGTATATGCATACATGTGTCAAACTCGCGATAAACAACGTGATCACAATCATGTCTATAGTCTCACCAAATTCATGGTTATAAATGGTGTGGTAACAGTCGCGACAAATTTTACGTGATTTAGACGTTTGTTCTTATTTGGTTTTCTTCTTGTCGTATTCGTGTCTGATCTCGAGTTTATCGTGGTTGACGAGTTTCGTCGTGACAACAAGCTCGCTTATTGCAGTTGCATTTGCTATGCATTAAAGGTTGCGTCCATGTTACAATAAAGGTCGTGGTAAATGGAGCATTTATAGTCACAGCAAATTTGTAAAGAACAATTTTGCAGCAAGGTCGTGATAAATGAAGCATGTAAGTCGCATCAAATCACGCGTCTAAACTCGCGTCAAACTCATGGTAAACAGTGTGTCAAACTGGTTGAAAGAAGTCACATCAAACTCACGGTAAACGACACAGTAACAATGGCGTCTACAATCGTGTCAAACTTGTGAAAACGGTGTGGTAATAATCGTGGCAAATTTGACACGATTTTGAAAAAGATTTATTGCAACCTAGACGCGATGCGACTTAGTCGCGATAAACGGTCGCAGTAAACTCATCAATACCTTTTAGTGCTTATAATATATATCTTGTCTTTTTGTTTTTATCTGGTTTTCTTCTTGTCATATTTGTGTCCCTTGAATCTATCATTGTCGACAAGCTTCGGCTGTGCAACAAGCTCACCTATCATTGTTGCATTTGATTCCAAAGAGCCAACAACCGCACATGATTCAAGCTATATTGCATTTCGATGCAATTATTGAAACATTGTGGAGAGCTAATGTAATGTATTAGGTAAATTAGACATGTTTATAAATTAGTGGGGGGTGTGTGGGTTAATTTGACACTTATCTTAAACTAAACTATGGACAATTGTGCTTAGAGACACTATAAACAAGTATGGGGACATAAAAATGTTTGGCCGTGATACGGGCACATGATGGTTGTATGTACTTGGTAGCTGCACTACTCCGACAATGTCAGATGGGTACTCAATATGTAATCCAAGGAATAGGATCCGTACAATATATACAAATCTATTAGATGGTGCCGGTATCGAATATAATATATTATCCATTGGGGTGAAAGTATAAGCAGATTCGATCAAGGTGCCATGGTAAGAAAAGAAGAAAAAAGATCAAGAATCAGAGTGATGCAGTTAGGGTTCCGATGATACTGCAGATAGATGTGTATCATGGCCAAGCTAGGTTTTGTCGATGAGCTGATGATCAGCTGAAAGGAGCGTGTTCGTTCATTTCAATCGCACCGTGCTACAAAGCGAAAATAACCAACTCATTTATAACGATGATAGGAAAGCGGAGAAACCATAGCTTGCAGCCGCTGTGATATGCAATACAGGATTCCTGCATGACTGTGAGCATTAATTAAATAAATGCCCATCATGACGTTTAAGGAACTAGCTCGCTCACTAGCCTCAAGAATCCTCCTGCGGTACCCATCCGCCCTAGTAATTGTCAGAACTCCAAACAGCTTGCCATCACACATAATTCAATACATCAACGTAAAAATTGAATGGAAAACTTGATCAAAGAAAGAAAGAAAAATATATTAACGTCCATTTAGGCAATATAGGCCCATGAGACAAAACGTACAATAATACTTGTATATCCACTCATCTATGAGAGTACGAACGGTGAGAGAGAGAGAGAGAGAGGTCGATGAGCCAGCTTGCTCCCGCCTCGACAATTGAAGTGTCGAATTAACCAAGTCTAAGGCGGCAATATACACTCTGATTGGGCTATCTACCCTGTATTTCAATTCATTCATTCATTCATTCATTCATTCATGATCGATCATTCACTAGAGAGGTTCAGTTGATGCTTTAATGGCGATCCTGCATGTTCAGACACGCGGCGCGGCTCGGCCCTCTTCTTCTTTCTTCTTCTTCTCTTCTTCTTCTTCTTCTTCTTCTTCCTCTTCTTCTTCCTCTTCTTCTTCGTCTTCTTTATTCTTTTCGCTTTGTAAAACCTCAGAAACAGGCGTGTGGGCACAGAATCTTCCACTTTTACGGATGTTGACCTGTCGTACGCGTTGACTTTTGATGCCGTCCGTACTGCCGCCACAAACTACCCCTTCTTCTCCTTCGTCTACTTCTTCTCCTTCTTCTTCTTCTTCTTCTTCTTCTTCTTCTTAATCAGATGTATCTATGTATGTATACAGTAGCTGATCAGCTGCCCTAGTGGTCCATTCTCTTCAGGAAGTAAGTCTAATCTCGGCCAATTACATATATACATATATATGGCCTTCGCCATGCAGATTAACACTATCTCGCCAGCTCTCCGGCAGCTAATTCCGCTCTTCTCCCTGCTCATCGCCGTCAGCGCTGCAGGTAATAACCGTGTCATCGATCCCTTCGCCTTCTAGCAAATGCATGCATTTACTGCATGATCTCATAGAAAGAATTACAGCTGTTGCCACTTTCGGCCGGCGACACTAGCGGATCCTTTTCTCCAAGTATCAGACCCGGGGTAGTTCCGGACACAGTCAAATTAATTCATCCATTATTTCTACTCATCCCCTTACGCAATTATAATCAAGCGAAAGAAGCCTGTTCACGGTCAATTAATTCATCCACTAGTTGTTATACCCTTATGCAATTAATCAGGCCAAAGGAATCAATCATGTTGAAGCTACAAACGCTGCCTGCAATGATCCAAATTTCTTTCTAGCTCCTTAATTACATGGCCGGCTTCCTCATTCATGATTCATGCCCTAATAATTAGTACTCCCAAGCTTCACCTAATCTATCTATCTATCTATCTATCGACATAATATATATCAATAGATAGATAGATAGACAGATTGGAGTTAACCCCACCCAGAAAAACGGACCGGGTGCTCTATTACTACCCAAATCGGCCACAAGCAGTTTGTGACCAGATCCTACTGAGCTAATTAATCTCGGAGGCCGATTCTGAACTACGATTCACAGCTTCACGTCTTGCGGTGATTATATACCTTGTGGGGATTCAGCGAATGAACGGGATTAAATCGACAGGGCGGCTAGAGAGAGTATACAATGTACATGTACATGAGTTAAGAATCAGATTTAATTTGCGTTAATTGTCATACGATGACTAGTACAGGATCAGGAGCTGGAGTGTCGGCTGGATCAGCAACAGCATCGCCAGCATCTTCTTCATCGTCATCAGCAGCTGCAGCAGCAGCAGCTGCTGCTGCGAGGATGAGATCGCCCACGAGTATAAGTACTCATGATGCAGGCGATAGTGTGGAGCATGTGGATCGCGAAGTGGATTATGCAGGAGATTACAGCTCCGAAGCCAACAACAGCACACAATCCCCCGGCCCATCTACGAATTACAAGAACAATTACAGCTACTACGCCCCACTACGCGGCGCGCATAACTCCAGCAGTTACTACCATGCTCACCATCGCCATACCTCTCCGCCTGATCCAGCTTCCTCTTCCTCCCAATCAAAGAAGAAAAAGATTACAAAACCGCACTCTGGCAGAAGGCGGCGGCTCCTCATGAATCATCGCTAGCTCTATCATGATATTAATGATCGTGACTCCTCTACTTGACCTAATTGTGTAGCTAGCCCAAGCATTCTGACAACCTAGTATTCTCGCCATCTCATTCCCCTCTCATAATTTCTAACTCTGGATCTCATCACATCATAAGATTAGGTCCCCCCCCCTCCCCCCCCCAAGTCCACCTTCTAATGAATTGCTCCATTTTCAAGAGCGCATTCTCCTTCTAATCGGACTGCAATGACTCCTTAAATTTTGTCTATAATGCACGAGTGTTCAAACAAGCATCTTCATCTCCGTGGAAGTCCATAGTACAGAAACGAAGCCGTATTGTGATGATTTTGACGGATACCAGATGAATGGTCACACCATTGATCCATGGCCGCAGTTGGAAAACCATGGGAGCATTGCAACGTAGTATTATTGACTCCGGGAGTTGTAGCAACCTATCATCGAAAGCTCTGCCTCCAATGCTCAGTTACGGCCCGACACCTTTCTCGTTTTCTGATGAGATTTATGGGCAACCCCCCGAGGCCATAGAATCTAAGTCTCAATATGGGATCATCGGTTCCAGAATCCAAAGCCATTTCTTGCCATCGACAGCTTTCTCATCTTACTCATGATTTCAGAATCACTGTCATCTTATAGCTTTGGCCACGGTTGTTTGAAGTTTGAACCAAAATGGAGACACTATTAGAGAGTAATAGCTGAGAATGTTCTGAGAGACAACAATAGATGGTAGTAGGGCAAAGCTTCTCGTATACCTCGATAACATACAATTAGATTAGCACAACAATCCACCGTTCAAATACCAATCTTTGGATGAGGAAGGATGTCAATTGGAAGAAGCCTAGCACATCAATCCAAAATTCAAATACCAATCTTTGGATGAGGAAGGATGCAAAAAATAATAAGGAATCAATTGGAAGAAGCCTTGAAAGATGTCCGATTATGAAGAACTAATCCGCTGAATCTATGGTTCGAAGCAATCCGCAAAAAACTCTTGCCCCTTCGATATGAATACATTTTACTGCTTATGTTACTAATTTATTTCAACATTTATTCCAATAGGTTTTATTTCTTTGGGATTTTTCTTGAACAGCAAGTATTTTGTTTCGACAATGTCAGTATGCAATAAAAGGAGAAGAGAACTGATCAATTGTATATTAAGCAGCATATATAATCTAGTATCTAAAGAGAAACTTAGAAGTTACAACCGCCCATGAAAGTACTTTGTATGTACAATAATAAGTATACTCTTTACAAAAGCTGTGTATACTACATGATAATTACATCAAGAAGTTAACACACACAAGACCACTGGAAGTGTGGCAACTGAAAAACCGCAAGACCATCCAGTTGGCGAATCTACCCCTGTCAATCCACTATAAAGTGAGGCAAACAGCTTACGTTGAAACCTGGAAATACAAAGACATATTAATAGCACATACCTTCTGATACCATTCAGCTGAAGAACATCGTTATTGTTGTTCGGTCAAGTATGCTTACATCATTATCCTGATCTCAACCCTCGAGCAGAAGTCTTGTTGTTCAGGTTTGAGCACTTCTTTCCTTTCACAGAAAGCTTTGAAAACTCACGACCCTTAAGTTCTTTCGCTTTGTTTTTCCTCATACCACCTTTTCCTTTGCAAAAGCTTGAAAATCTCTCGCTTGGAATCTTGCTTCATCTCAGAAAACTCAGAGTTCGGTTTTTCATAAGAATCCATCCCTTCTATGCAATAAGCCCTAGGAATGACCTTAAGTTCTTTTCTTCTTACGGACCTGCTTTCTGGCTTCAGCTTTGCGCTATTCGGTTCAATGTAATTTTTCATGTCTCCATATACTGACAAATCAGCCGAGTGTGTTGATACTCTTGAAATATCAAGCTTGAAAGAATGAGGCGTTCTTTCATCGCTTGGCTTCACACCTACATGGGTTTGTAAGTTATTGTTCATGGTAATACAAGTATGCTCTTTTTCTTCTGTGGCATTCTGATTGTCATCAACAGCTTTGGATGCATCAATACTCTCTTCCTCAGCTTCTCTTTGTGCTTTTCTTCGTTCTCGCAGATGTTCTAGAAGGCCATTCTCTTTACCACGTGCAAACCGGAGAATTGTCCGGGCTGCTTTTTGCTTCACTTCCTTGATCGCCATAGTCCACTTTTGTCTTTCTTGCACCAGCAAAGCAGCCTTCTCCTTCACATCCTCTTCTAATGACATGATCCGCTTGTCTTTCAAAAACAAGACCTTTTTCATCTCCTCTAATTTCTCATTCAAAACGTCGATTTTGTCTTGTTCCTTCAGTGCCCCTCTCAGCATCCGTTGCGCATCTCCTTGGGAATGCAACTCATTCAATAACCTTGACCTCTCTTTGTGCTCTCTTTCGAGCTCTTTATTGAGAAGACTCACTTCATCCTTCAACTCTTGCACAAAGCTTTCCATATCTTGCTCCTTCTCTGTAAGCTGATTTTCTAAAGCCTCCACCTGCTTTGTTTTTTCAGCAACCATGAGAGCATACTTCTTGTTTTCTGCCTTGATCGCATCTTCCTTGGCCTTCATTTCTTGCTTAAGAGTCGCCATTAATCCTAAAGTTTGCGCGACTTTTTCATCTAAACATTGGCTTTCCTCACGAGGATCTTGTGACCAAGAACAGTGTTTACCGCGAAGTTCTGAAGAAGTCTCACACAGCACATTGTGGACATGATTGATACCAGTTTCAATCTTTTGGATCATTTCAACTGCAGTCATCTCTTCACTATAGCTGGTAGGGATTTTCATTTCTTGTGTAGGATCACGTTCATCAACTATTCTTCCTGCATCTTTACCCATCAACTCTCGCACAAGTGCAACAGTTTCGTTCTTTAGTTTCTCCAGTGATTTACTGCATGAGACCGAGCATTCAACAAGAGCATTTTCTAATGCTTTCAGTCTGGTAACTTCAGTCTCTCTGTCCTTCAACTTCAATGCCCATGTCTGGGTTTTGCTATTCCAATCCACCTTGCATGTAGTGCTTTTCTCCTCTAAGGCATTTGTTTCACTGGCAAAATCACATTCAATTTTCTTGAGCTTAATATCCCAATCTTCGAGAAACTTTTCAAGTTCCTGCACTCTTCGCTCCAGAGCATTCTCCCGATCTGCATCATACCCTCTTTCCTTAGCTTTGGATCTCTCAAATTTTGTTTCCCAAACTTCAAGAGATTTTTCAAGCTCAGTCACCCTTCTGTCCAAAGCTTTCTCTTGTTCCACGGATAATGTTAGATCTCCCCTTTGCAAGGCTTTTTCTTGCTCAGTTGTGAAACCTTCGTACTCTTTTTCCTTAGATTCAGAGCTCACACAGACAGGCTCTTTATCCTGACCTTTGAGATATGCTTCTAGCTGCTTCACTCGACTCTCTAAATATTTCTTTTCTGAACTCTCAACTGCTATTTGAGACTCCCAACCTTCGAGAGAAATTTCTAGTTCCTTCACTCGCTTCTCCAAGGCTTTCTCTTGTTCTGTTGGCAAAGCATCATGTTCCCTTTCCTCAGATTTTGAGTTCTCGAGGAAACACTTTCCAATTTCCTTCACTTTTCTTTCTAGATCATTTTCCACTGTCCAAGATTTGTGCACTTGTTCCTCACCCTTGGAACCGTGGAGTATCAGTTTGTTCTCCAAAACTTCAAGTGAATTTTCCAGTTCATTCACTCTCCTTTGCAAGTATTTCTCTTGCTTGGAACAGGCAACAACATTTCTGGTCTCCCAATCATCAACACACTGTTCTAATTCTCTCAATCTTCCCTCGAGTGCTTTCTCCCGTTCAGAACTCAGTTTCACTTCCCAATCATTGAGAGATTTTTCTAGCTCTATAAATTTCTGCTCTAACACTTTCTCTCGCTCAGAGCTCTGGAGTGAAAGTTTGGCCTCCCAATCATCAAGAGACTTTTCTAGCTCCATTACTCTCCCTTGCAAAGCTTTTTCTCTCTCCACTATCAATGCTTCACACTCTCTTTCCTTAGACTTGGAGATTTGAGAAAGAGAAATCTCTAGCTCTTTCACTCTTCTCTGCAAAGCATTTTCTCTCTCCATTATCAATACTTCATACTCCTTTTGCTTTGAATTGGAGCTTTCATGAAGAGATATTTCTAGCTCCTGCACTCTTCTCTGTAAAACAATTTCCCTCTCTGTCACCAATGCATCATGCCCTGTTTCCTTCAATTTGGAGCTTTCATGGAGAAAATTTTCTAGCTCCATCACTCTTTGCTCCAGAGATTTCTCGTGTTCTGTTATCAATTCTTTTTCATCTTTTTCCTTCAATTTGGAGCTCTCAAATACATGTTGGCTTGGCCAATCTTCGATATACTTTTCTAGATCACTTACCCTTCCCTCCAAAATTTTCCCTCTCTCATTCATTAATGCTCCATGCTCTCTTCCCTTTTGTCTGGAGCCCTCTGGTATATGTGTAGTGAACAGATCATCAAGAAACTTTTCTAATTCTTTCACTCTTCTCTCCAGGGCTTTCTCTCTTTCTTTTGCTAATATAGCATGCTCTTTTGTCTTAGATTTTGATCTCATAAATTTAGACTTCCAATCTTCAACAGACTTTTGTAGCTCTTTCACTGTTTGCTCCAAGCCTTTCTCACGCTGTGTTGATATTTCATGCTCTTTTTCCTTCGGTTTGGGTAAACTCTTGTTCTGCTGATCTTCGAGAGACTTTTCCAGGTCCCTCACTCTTCTCTGCAGAACTTTCTCCCGTTCTGTTCGCAATGTTTCATATTCTTTTTCTTTATTTTTCAAGCTCTGGACAGCAAGGTCTAGCTTTTTCTTAAGAGTTTCTCGACCTGCATCTAAAAGATTAACCTGAGCTTTCAGCTTTTCTATCTGCCTAGCCTTGCCTTTCTGCTGATGATTTTCACCCAAATGTTTGGTTTTTGAAATGTTAAGCTTCCGAATATTCTTTTCCAGCGAATCCACAAGCATTCGGACCTTTCCAAAATCAGTTAAACTGCCAGAGGCTAGAGACACCCTCATACTAGCCATGATAGCATGTTGCTCTTGCAACCCATCTTCCAATCTTTTGATTCTCTCATTCGCTAACCGGATTTTCTTCTTATCCTCTCTCATCTCAATCGATCTTCTTAAATCAAAGTTCGGATCCTGCAAACACTCACTTATGGCTGATTCTCTTCTCTTTGGCGTGGTTATCACTACTTTAGGCAATTCCTTATCCATGATATAATCAAATCTTTCATTCTGACTTGCTCCACCAAATTTCCAATGTAGCTCTTTCTGTACATGGGTTTTTTCTCCAACCATGAAATCCGCAGCTTTCTTCATTGCATGATCCATTCCGTAATCCAGGGAGAATCTCACTTTGTTTACATGGCCAGATCTCTCATCCTTTTCACGTTTTTTCTTTGTGATTGCATCTTTACAGGTATCCGACTTCTCATCTTGGATTCCATCTGGAACACCATCATGCTTAAGCCTGGCTTGTGGTGAATGTCTGCTAGAATTAGTTTCAATTAGGGAATCATGAGCACTTTCTTCATTGTGAGTCTGCTTGCATGTTTCCGTCATGTGGCCTTCCTTTCCTTGCGACTTCAAGATGCCCTTCTTTACCACAGTAACCTTATGGGAGGAATAGTAGCCATTGTCAACTTCAGCAGACGAATCTTCAAACCTTTGATGATTGGAAGCAGTACCTTCTTTGCTGAGCATTTCCTTTCCTTGCGATTTTAATACGTTTTCCTTTACCAGTTTCCTCTCATATGTCTCACTTTCCTCCACATTACCTGCAGAGGGAGCTTCGTACTCATGCTGAAGCCACCTTAAAACTGCTGCATTTTGATCATGACCGCTATCTTCCAATAGGTGGCCACATTGCAATGATACAACTCCTACATCTCCAGTAACTGTGGCATCATCACCAAAGTCAGATGCAGAAGACAGGGATAGCGCTTTTGCTGATCTCTTTTGTCCAAAATCTTCTGGTGCTTGGACAACATTGTGGCCATGATGATCCAAAGGTACAAGATTCAGATCTTCATTAATCCTAGAGTGCTCCTTGACAAATAAAGAGGCCGGAGTAATAATGGTCATTGACTTGCCATCGTTTGGACCTTGGCTAAGTTGATGGCTGAAATGATTGACGGACACAAAACCTACATCCTCATTGTTGTTGGGTTGCTCACCATCACATGAAGCGGCAAAAGGGAATGCTTCCACTGATTTTCTCTTCCCACCACCATCCCTCATGAGGTGGCCTTGATGATAAAAAGATTGATCAGACCATACACCATCTGTGTCTTTATTAATGCTTGATTTTCCACTGTCAAGTGAAGAGGCCAAGGGATTCATGACAGTTGGCCTTCCAACTGGGATATAACTTTGTTCTTGTTCAAAGCCATCATTGACACTGTTATTATTCTGGATCTGCTCCAAAACACTGAGGTTTGCATTATCTATGTCTTCTAGGCTCCCCCAGTCCTCTCCTTCCCCAAATCCCATCTCATTTTCGACATCAATGATATCTTCAAAGGACTCTACACCGAGAACCTTATGTTCAATGTTCCCATATGCAGTATTCGATTCCATATCCATTCCTTCTTACATAGTCTTGCCTCCATGAACCAAACAAAGTTCTTTTCAAATGGCCTAGTGAACATCTTTTATGAATGCCTTCTGCCTCATAGAATCCCATCTACCTCTTCTTGAATCAAGTAGATCACTTCGTAAATGACCTGATGAAAATCCTTGCGCACCTTTCACTTTACACGATCTAATCAACATCATTTATAATCATATTGACAGGATCTTCTTTATGAATCGAATCAACCACTTTTGATTGACCAATGAAAGCGACTGTTCATCTTCTACAATCAATTTAGAATGGTCCTGCTAACATGAACCATAAAAAGGCATGGTTTTACCCAATTTGTTCTGTCCCACATGTTTCGACTTTTCCTCCCTTCTGAACCATGAAAATTGTAATCCAGTGCATCCACAAGCTCCTAAACCAAGCATTCGAACGACTTCGAACGTAGTAACCGAGGTAGATCCTTTCTCCAAAATTCTCGCACCATTCGAATCGCATCTCCATCCCGTCCTACAATCTCAGCCTTCTCTGAGAGGGAGGCTTCCACAACTCAAACGATTTCATCCGGGAGCAAGCCGAGACGTTTTCCCCTCATGTGCTCTCATCTATTGCATTTCTCCACAGTTGGGATCATCCTCGAGTTCCATCCAACTCGAGGTCTCAGCTTTGCCGCTGAAAACCATATGCACATAAGACACGTAGGGTTTTGGAGGTTGGTGGGGGCGAGGAGGGCTTCTAGAAACTGGTTTTAAGGAGGACTTTCAGCAGTAGGGTTTCTGAGTTTACGGTGTTTGCGAGAATCAAAGAAAGAGAAAAGAGAGGAAGGAGAACCTGTGATGAGCCCAGAGAGGGCAGCGGCGGAGGCGGCGGAGTGAAGAGTCCGGGCGTCCAGGCGGCCTGCTCGGGGATGCCGCTTGGCTCGAATCCATTTCTCTTGAAAACCAATTTCTACAATGAAAACTAACTTCTTCTGTTTTTTAGCATCTCCGGAACGTACCCCTCCTCCGCGTTTGCCAGAATCTGCAGACATACCCTCCCAACTCAACTCAGATTCAACTGGCTCATAATGTCTGTCAAGTCACTTGAATAATACCTTCATATGTATGCATACGTAATCGACCATACACAATGGTCTAGGGGCGAAGTCCAACTGGTCCAGTTATGTGAGGGTATGATATTGATCGATAGCCGTCGTCATCATCTCTGGCATCTAAATTTGTCAAGACTTTGTTATCTCTTCCATCTCACACTTTGTCGCCCAACTGACAACAACGAGGTTCATTGTAGGACAAACGGGCAGGTGATGCATGAAAAGGAAAGTTGTACTTGCTAGTAAAGCCGGGGGTAAGGGTGTACTATGCATTCTAACAACGAATTAAGGTATTTTTATTAGTAAAAGGACATCAAATTGGTTTTTAATGATGGAAACGATGAGGAACAGCGGTGATGGTGTTGTGGAAATCAATGAGGATGCATGAAAGCTAAGGTAGGACCCGAGGTCTACAACCAAAGGATATCACACGATTATAGATTCGTTTATAAGAAATTAGAACTACAAAATATCATAGGTCCATTACACAGCAAACGATTACAATAATTCCTAGATTTGGGAGTAGAACAAATGAGCTTATTGAGATCTAGTTTTCTCGAATTGAGATTTTGATTTCTCATACGAGGGTTTCTAGTTTAGAGAGTTATTAGGCTTGGATTGGATTTGATTAGGGGTTTCTATAGAGACTAGTTTTTAGGGTTATTGTCTTAGATGTTTGAGATGGGGCTCCCCTTCTCCAAATTAGGATTATGGTTTTGTGGATTTAGATTTTGAAGAGAAATTAGGGTAAGGTTTTTAGATTGAGCAAAAAATATGATTCAGCTTTTGGCTTTTGAGGATTTAGGGTTAGGGTTTCAAAGCTTATTCTACTTTCCCCGCAATATGCTCTCTCCTTTCATAATGAGGGCTTAAGGATCCTTATCCAAGATCTCTATATCAAATTGTAGTTTCACTACAGTTGCATGAAAAACTTGAGTTTGCATGGAGTTGCATATGACTAAAAATTGCATAGAACTCCAACTAAAACATGACTAAAGTTGGAACTTAGAGTATAGGAGTGAACTGAGAGTTCACTAAAAGTAACCACTTCCTCTTTTGTAGGAAATAAGTCTCCTCTGAGTATTTCAAGGGCTCCTTTGTGGAATTCGAAGGAAATTGAAACCTCAAATCCGAGAAATTGGGTCTCAATAAGCTCATGAGTTACACTCCCAAATCTTGGAATTATTGTCATAGAAAATTTGAGATCGATGGATCCTTGTCACAGAAGTGTGTGCGCACTGCGCGGTTGTGAGCGAGCAATGCGGTCTAAGATGAGAACAGAGATAGAGAGAGAGAGAGAGAGAGAGAGAGAGAGAGAGAGAGAGAAGAAATGCACAAAGAACAGAAAATATTTTCACCTAAATTGTTTGATTCGACCTTTATAATTCGACCTCCTCCTCGTTCTGTTACATCTATCAGTGTTCCTCTGGCCGTTGTCCTCTCGTGCTACTTTGCTGTTATTGTTGCTCACCCAATGCATGCGGCTCCTTCTCTTCATGGAGCTTCCTTGGCTCTACCTATCTACCTTTGTTGCTCCCTCAAGCCAATGCGGATCTTTTGTGCTTGATGCTCCTTGAGATCCTCTATAGCTCGTACAACTTCATTTTCTCGTTATGTTATATATGTTGTTGTGTTCCTCTAGCCGTTGTCCTCTTGCGCCACTTCGCTGCTGCTACTGCTCACCCAATGCATGTGGCTCCTCTTCACGGAGCTTCCTTGGCTCTATCCACCTTCGTTGCTCACTCAAGCCATTGCCGACCTTTTGTGCTTGATGCTCCTCGAGATCCTCTGGCTCATACAGCTTCATTTGCTCTCGTAGCTTCTAGCTAGTGGTCACGTGGTCTACGCCCTTCGCATAGTTGTCCTCCACTCACTAGATCTTGTTTTCGAGGTCCCAACAATCTAACGCGTGCCCTTAGCTGTTGTTGCCCCTCTTGCTTTGGCTTTGCTCCAACAACTCCTACGGTCTGTAATCTTCTTGTAGTTGCCACAGGGGATGCTCGTTTATTGTTGTCGGCGAGCTGCCACGCAAGTTTTGGTGACGCTGAATTATTATCGCGGACATGCATTTTCGTGTCACATGTTGTATCGCGATGGAGCAAGGATTTGTTGCGCTCCGGATCGAATAGCATGGACAGCAATGGAAGAAGAAGAAGGAGCGCTGCTCCTTGGGCGAGTTGCAAGTAGATGTGCACAGTAGAAAAAGGGGGCGAACAACAGACCAAAAGAACGGATACCAAATCTGTTATTCAGCAGAAGGGAAGATGCAACAGAGGAGGGAGCAGTAGAATGCTGCTGGAGAGAGGAGAAAGCCCAGCGAAAAGGCCGGCCGGCTGCAGAGAGGTGGTTGCAGGGAGGACGGCTGTAGGGAGGACGGGTGGCTACTGCTGCCCGTCTGTTGTTCTCTTTTCCCTCTCTACATCTATCTCTCTCGCTCTCTCTCCACATAGTACTAAGTGAGAGAGACCAGTATTTGGCCTTTTCACAGTTAGTATATGTATAGAGAGATACATATACAACAATCTCCCACTAAAGGCCTAATGGAAGGTTAGACAATACGAGACCTAGACCTATACCTTCCACCTAATGGGCATGTTACACAATGTACATGACAAATGTGTAACGCAAGACACTAAGTGATCCGCATCAACTGACAACAATGCTCCAAAGCATCCTGTGGTAAGGCCTTAGTCAATGCATATGCGACATTTTCACGAGAGGCAACCTTCTCAAGTCTAACGCAACCATTAGCTATGCATTCCCGTATGAAGTGATATCGCACTCCAACGTGTTTGGTCTTCGCATGATATACCGGATTTTTAGCCAAAGTAATGCCACTCTGACTGTCACAAAACGATTTGGGTACATGCTGAGGTATACCCATGTTACAAGCTAGTCGGGAAAGCCATACTGCTTCCTTACATGCCTCACTAGCTGGTACATACTCTGCTTCTGTAGTTGATAATGCAACACATTCTTGAAGACGAGATCTCCAAGCAATGGCACCTCCCATAGTCTGCAAAATGTACCCAGAAGTAGATTTTCTACTATCAGCACATCCGGCATAATCTGAATCTGTGTATCCTATGATAGAGACATCCCCTCTACCCAGACACAAGCATTTATCCTTAGTGCCACTTAGATATCCCCTTTACATCCATTTGGACTAATTCCAAGTCCTGATTTGCAGCCAATGCAAGCAACATACATAATGTAGTCATCTTGACTACAGGACAGAAGATTTCATCAAAATCAACTCCATGTTCTTGCCTAAAACCTTTTGCTACCAAACGCGCTTTATACTTTGGAGAAGCACTATCAGACATATACTTGTACTTATATACATACTTGCACGGTAATGCTTTCCTATCCTTTGGCAGAGGTACCAAATCCCAAGTACCATTCTTATGAATACTATCCAATTCATTTCGCATGGCATGCTCCCACTTAACATGATCACTAGCCAAAATAGCTTCCTTATAACAAGGGGGCTCATTTGCATCTGTTAACATCACATAATTTGTGAACCTAACAGGTGGTTTCGAGACACGGGCGGATCGTCTCATTGGTTCCTCAATTAGAGCCGGAATGTTCTCAGGTTCTAAGAATATATCATCATTTTGAACATCCTCATATGGGTGAGCATGTGAAGGACTGTTTGGCATAGAACTATCTGGCATACGACTATTCGACATAAGAGTGGGATCATTCTTTTGCACACAAATAGAAGGTGTAACATCTTGAAACACCCCTCTTCTCACTTCCACTTCCTTATTGGGTTGTTTATGCATAACCTTTTCATTAAAAACAACATCACTGCTTCTAACTATTGTGCGCGTTTTAGGATCCCACAAACGATATCCAAATTGACCGTCAGTGCCATAACCAAGGAAAATACATTTTCTGCTTTTGAAATCTAGTTTTTGCCGTAACTGTTTGGGAACATAAACATATGCTTCACATCCAAACACTCTAATATGATCATAGTTTGGGGCTTTTCCTGTCCATAACTCTTGCGCCACTTTCAAGCCTTTGGCAGTACTAGGTGATAGGTTAATCACATAAACTGCAGTCCGAACTGCTTCAGCCCAAAACCCCGCGGAAGATTTGCATGATGAAGCATAGAAACGACTCTGTCCTGAATGGTTCTATTCATCCTTTCTGCTACACCATTTTGTATTGGAGTGTAAGGTGCGAAAAACTCCCCACTAATACCTCTAGACTCGCAAAAATCTCTGAATTCATGAGAAGTGTACTCACCACTATTATCAGAACGTAAAGCCTTGAGCTTTATACCCTTTTCAGTCTCAACCGAGACAAGCCATTTTCCGAAAGTAGAGTACACATCGCCCTTTTGATTTATGGGATACACCCAACCTTTCTAGTGGCATCATCAATGAATGTAACAAAATACATGGCACCACCCAACGATCTGGTAGGCATAGGACCACATACATCTGTATAAACCAAATCTAAGGGATGAGTAGAGGAGTTAGAGTTAATATTCTGATGCACACTTTTAGTTTATTTACCATACTGACAATGTTCACAAACTGAAAAAATTTGAGAATGATAATGTAGGCAAATAACCAAAACGCGATAAAGTTTCCATTCCAGTACGAGACATGTGGCCTAAGCGACCATGCTAGATACAAGTCATAGACTATTCCGTAACAGTCAAACGATGCTCTTTCTGATGAACAACTAAGGGATAAAGTGAGCCAACTTTGTTCCCTTTGGCAATAACCATATTCCCTTTCGTAATACAAAAGGATTGGGAAGCAAATACCACCTTGAAACCAATGTCATCAAGTTGTCCAACAGACATCAGTCTACGAGTTAGCTCAGGCACATGGTGTACATTTTGTACAGTAAACTGACAGCTATCAAAAAACTGTACCATGACATCCCCAATGCCAATCACATCACACTGGTGTATGCTACGTATTTTTGAAAATATTCAATAAAAAGTTTATAAATATGTATAATCGTTACATACAGTAAATACGAGTTAAACATGTTAAATATGGTTTAAATATGTTAAATACATTAAAGTACATTGAATTATTATAGAAATTAACAGATAATTAAACCTACATTATACATATCACTAAACGTTTTCATGTTGTATTTCCTGGCATTGATAACTTAGTAAAATCTTAAATTAAAAAAATTAGAATTTAAATTTAAATTTATAGAATGACTAATATTCACTTCAAAAACAATTTAATTTAAGAATGACTAGTTTAAGCTTTGGCTTAAAAATAAGGTAGTTCCAAGACATTAAATACGTGTGAAATACATGTAAGTATATTCTAAAACGTATTTTGTTTATTATTCTGTAAGGGCATAGTGATGGATCACATGCCAATTGCTTGTGCCGTATTCTTAACAGTGCCTGACTTGTCAATGATCGTAACGATGCCGCGTATGTTGAACGCGTTCACACCTTCGAAGATGCCGTCGATGCCGGAGACGGGGGGCTTGTTGATGCCGTTGATGCGCGTGTCCCAGCTCGTGTACGTGAACGGGAGGCGGCACTTAGCTGTCGTGCACTCCACATCGACGCGAGCCTGATCAATACAGAATCATAGTAGTATCATCGTCGAGCCTGTGAAATCACAACAAAAGAAACATGTCTTAAAGAGGGGTAGCTGATCACCTCATGTCCAGGGGGCACTCCCAGCACTGTGTACGTGGTGTTGAACGAAACAGCGTCGCTTATGGTGGTGCCCATCTTGGTGGAGAAGTTCCGCTCGCTACCCACCACAATGCTGCCGCTCACCGAAGCAACCTCGGGGATGCCCAATGAGAAGCCCACGGTGAGCGATGTGCTGAACGTCGTGGATGTGGACCAGTTTCTCGTGTTGAAAACCTCTTGCGTCAGCGTCACACTCACCTCCAAGTCGGTGGCAATGCTCGAGTTGTTCCACATGGTGCCCGTGCCGACGAGCACGGGCGTAATGTCTGAAACCTCAGCCAGCGCTAACAGGTACCTGATGCCAGGGTTCAGGGTTCAAGGTTCAGGGCTAGAACAAAGCAAGAGAACCCTCGGTTCGAGGTTCGAGGTTCATGGTTCAGGGTCCACATACCTGATGTCTGTAAGCCTGCGTGACCGCACCGCCTCGTGAACGCGCAGGTGGCACGCGGTGTCATTCACCGTGGTGGGAATGACGCTAAACATCTCCTTATCGATGTGCCCCTTCAGAAGCCAACCGTTGGTGACGGAGCGGAATGCGACCGTGGTGCTGCTGAGCTTCATGATGTCGAATTGGCAGTCGGGGTTGGCGAAAGCATCAGCTTGCGAGAAGACGTCGGCCAATATCCAGCTGGGGCTCCGCCGCCAGAACTTGTTGGCGCTCACCTCGAGCACCGTGATGTTGCTGTTGAGGAGAGGCACGATCTCGTACGTGGATTCCGACCACGTCGTCCTCTTCTTGAAGTTGAACCAGTCGATGTTGTGTTCCAAGCGATCGTCCTCAAACTGATCTCTAATCATCGTATCGGATTAACGATTAGATGACCGGCGGCGCATTCACCGGGTCAAGCAAAAACCTCAAGCTCGAGCAGAGCCAAATTAGGCAAGCCGCTTTAAAGTTGCAGCTCGAACGAGCTTGGTTCGTGCAATGGGTAATTTTTTGCCGATACCTAACCGATTGGCACTGCTGCTATAATTACCTGTCGTTGTCGCTGTGGAGCATGAAGAGGCGCGGGAGGACGATGGCGGCGTCAACGGCAGAGGTGAGGCACATGAACGCTTGGTTGTCGTCGGGGCCGGTGGCGGACGCGTGAACGGCGTGCGTAACGGTGGCGGTGGTGTAGCACTTGGCGAAGGTGTTGTTGAAGAGGGATTGGAGGAGGAGATGGCCATTGGTATTGTGGCGGAAGGCCTTGAAGTAGCACCCGGGATCGGCCGTGGGGCTGCTGGGAACCGCTTCACAGTCGGCCATTACGTAGCCATCCGAACTTTGTTGCCAGAAGCGGCCGTTGGGCGCGCGGATGAGCACAACGCCTTCTTCGTCCGCGTTGTACACCAGCTCGTGCACAGCCATGCGCTTCTTTTTCGGCCACGTGAACGTGAGGTATGGCAAAAGCCCATTGATGATTTGCACCGTGAGGTATGCGCCCGTCGGCCCATCCACCGATTCCAATGCGATGAACCGCGGGAGGCTCGCTCCCTTTACCAGCGTCGCCACAGCAGCAGCATCAGCCATTGCAAAGGTGGCCAACTAGATAGAAGAGATGAGTAAGACCAGATGTATGTGATAAGGTTCTCACTTCTGTCTATTTATAATGGAGCTTGTGGAGATATGAGCAAAGCTAGCTGAGTCGACCACGTGTTCGTCGCAGTCCAGCTCCCTAGAAAGCGAAAAATGAATGAACAATAATTGACCATTTTCTATAACCGAAATTGGTCTATGAGACAAAAAGAATACAGCTATGTGATGTGTACCTTGTGCTTCAAAGTAAAAAACCAACGCAACGATAATGATCTAGTCTATTGGCCCATGAGAGAGAGATAAAACAAGAATACCTTATCATGATCTAAAAGTATGAAAAAAAGAAAAACAAAAGTAAAAGATTGAATCGATCAGCTCACAAACAAAAGATAAAAACAATGGGATGTATACCCGATCATCAAAAGGATGAAAATAGACAAAGATAAAGGTAAAGGCAAGGATTTAATGGTGAAGTTTTAAATATAAAAGAAAAAAGACACTTGTATATATATCCGCTCACAAATAACAGTGACAACCACCAGACAGTGCTCCAATTTTATTGTTCTTGGAGCATAACGTATATGGACATGTGCCTTTGGTATATGTGAGACCTTTGTTTAGACCTCATCATGTGAGATATTGGATGCATGGACGAAAGTGATTGGATGCATGATTTCAGGCCCTATTCCGAGTTGTGTACCTCAAATAATACAAGGAGCCAAGCAGATGATGCATGATGCATTAAGACATGCATACATGCATGCATGCAAAGATACCATGAATGAATACAACGCTATAGCCCATGCATTCCATGGAGAGACAATGGACTTGATCACTCCATCCATGCATCCAACTATTGAGTGAGCCATGAGTTAAGGTAGTTTTAAAAATTTTAGGTAGGAATGGTTTTTTATTTTTATTATGACACTAACAAAAAACTCTAGGTCTTTGTTTTTTATTTTCTAATTGAGAGTTCTTTTCATTAGTAAAAAGGGGCACCAAATGGCTACAGAGGTAATATATCCAAGACAATTACAACTAATGAAGGGAGGGAAGAAAAAGCAAGCGAGGCGGTGACAATTTCCATTTTATCGTCTAATTAGACGAGTAAAACATCTTGAAATTCTACCAATACTTAATAAATTCTAGCCTCTTCAAAATGGCCGCATTTGACCAATCAAGGATAATATCAAATTGACTCTTTAACATATGGACTAGGTTAAACGAGATTTATCAAACTACTTTTGTTTGGGGGGGTTATAGCTCTATGCATAATTCTCTTGCACTGGTTTTTCCAAATAGACGATAAGGTAGTGGAGCATAATAGCTCCAATACCTTCACATGGTCCTTTATACTGATGTCAATTAGATATCCATTCCAATTCTCAACTCTTCCTTGGATGTTGTTTTAGTTTCCCATGAAAAAATTCATTATTCGTAGTGAAATCATCATTATATTTTGCTATGGAAAAACTCCTTATTTGAATAGATGTTGTGGCGTGCTAAGTGATGAATGGTTGCAACAACCTCTACCATATGTGGTGTAGAGTATGATGTTGAGATGCTCTAAAACCTTACAAACATTCTTTTTGTTATAAACCATTTATTGTTATTATACTTGTTATTATCAATGTTTCATCAATAATGTAGTTGGGATTATGTTTGTGTTCATTTAAAGAAACTATTATATGAACAAAAGTAAAAATTATTCTAATAAAAAAATGTTTATAGTTTGTAATTTCAAATATATCAGGAGGAATATGTGCGAGTCTAATCTTATCCCTTCCTAGTATCTTAAAAGGTGCTAACATTAGGGCTATATTTTCTAGGAAATCACAATAATTTTATACCATTTTTACTAAAATGGATCAACAGACATGGATGACAAGCAGTAGCGGTAACAATTTACCGACACAAGGTGTCGAATATGGGTATTTACCAGTTGTGTTGACACTATCTATATAGATGGGCCATATTTTTAATAAGTTAGAAGGGCAATAAGTCCAACATTCTATGGCCGCCGGAGTGGTTGCCTCCATTCCTAACATAATGTATAGTTTGTGGCTATTGTTCTATCTCTCTCTCTCTTGTCTCCTTGCTCGCCGACATAGATCTGAAGCATTCTACTTCAGAACTTCACCTACTCTTTCATACCTTTGCATCTACTTGTCTTATTCAATATATTCACGGTTTACTACAATGCGTTTCACTTGATGACCTTCTCGAACATTTGGTATCAAAGTCTCGGTTCATCCGTTGTAGGTTGCCATTTGTTGCTATAACATTATTGTTGTATTTACCCTATTGTATACGTCAAGTATGTGCACTTTAGAGTAGATTGACAAAGTTACGACCATTTGTAACTTTTTGACCGGCAATGAAAGATTTGTGTTTTTTGATAGTTGTGTGCATCGTCCCCTACCACGCCACAGAAAAATTGTTTAGATTGATGTCATGGATGCGCTTCAACTTACATCACTCGATTTGGGGTAACTTAGAAAGTAAACCGTTTTTTTGCACTATGCTAAAACAACTTACTAGTCCTAATTTAATCTATGCAGTGTATAATCAGTTCATGAATCCAACAATCATACTCTCTTTCATTGTGCTTTCTACACATTTCAAGAAAATCCATGTCTTTATTGTCAATTCATGTAGAAGCATCTCAGTTGAGATCCACTTTTGGAGAATTAGTCTGTTTTTAACTCAGACTCGGCAAGTATGGTTCATACTCACTTCGGACAGAACAATCATGTTTGTGTCTACTCGGAGTGGGACGACTCCTCGACGTTCATGCTTATGGTCTACTACAGCATGTCCTGCTTGACGACCTTCTCCAACATATGGTATTAGAGTGCGGATTTGTTCGTTGTAGGTCGCCATTTGTTGCTTCAACATTTCTATTGTATTTAGCTTGCTGTAGACGTTAAGTACCTACACTTTGGAGTAGATTTGATATAGTTACGACAATCTGTAACTTTCTAACTGGCGACTAAAGATTTGTGTTTTCTGAGAGCTCTATGCATCATCCCTTGTTATGCCACATCATACATGTTCCGGTTGATGTCACAGAGACACTTCAACGTACGACACTCGATTTGGAGTAACTTAGAAAAAGTTACAACTGTTTTTCTACACTTTGGCTAAAAAGTTACCAACCTCGATTTAATCCGTGCAGTGTATGATAAGTTCATAACATCAACAATCGTGCTCTCTTTGATTGTGCTTTGTATACATTTCAAGCAAAGTCATCTGTTTGTCCTCAGTTCATGTAAAAGCATTTCAGTTGAAATCCACTTTGGAAGAATTACTATGACTCGGTCCTTGATGGACAAGGCATAATAGTTCGTTTTGAACTCAGACTCAACAAGTATAGTTCATACTCACTTCGGAGAGAACAATCGTGCTTGTATCTACCTCAAGTGGAACTCCTGAACGTTTATGCTCACCTTGGCTAGATCGTACAACGACTAGATGACATTTGATCATATTTCTCTCATGAGTGGAACCTGTTCAAGTAGACCTTTGTACCAACCACCCTGTACTAATGGTTTCGACATTCGGCTTTTCTGAAATGAGAGTAAAGAAGTTTGATAGCATGAACTTCAATTTCTTGAAGGAACAAGACTACCTCATAGTCTAGAGAAACACCGATCCAAATGAGCTGCATGAGCAGGCTCCATCAGAACACAAGCTCAATGATTGAGAAAAGCTAGACTGAGTAGCTTGGCTACCATTTATATGCATCTTTCCAAATCTGTGTAATACACACTTTAGTCGAGTATGACAACACATGCGTTGTGTAAGACGTTGTCTGACACATACAAGAAGAAGGCGAGCCGCCACAATCTACTTGATACAACACCTTTATAGCCTTCGGATGAAGGAATTCAACTTGGTCATGGTCTTGTGTCAGGTCTCGTTCTCCGTGAATAAGGAAAAGAAAGTCGTGTGTTGAGGAAGTGAGTGCTTACATTGTCAAAGGAGAGGAGACAAGACATTAAGCGAATTAAGGTTTAATCCACTATGAAAAGATATTACAAGAGGGAATAGAGCGTAATTGAATTGTAATAGTCGGCCAACTGAAATTGCCTACCTCTATGTATGACGAAGATAATGAACCAAAAGTCATCTAGCAGCACGATACCACTTAAATGAGATTATGGTTTGGCTCCGACACTCCAACATGCCGAGAATTCCCGGCCTTGAGAATGGTGTAGTTATTATAACTTAAATAACTTCCAATACAATAATTCAAGGTGGGATTAAGAAATTTATGGATCTACGTATAGGCTAGACACTTCCTTGGGTTCAAGGTTGCGTTTTGGTAGGTTTCAATGACTTAAACTTATGCTCTCTTTGGTTTATCCCTCTTTTTGCCATCCCCCCTCTAGGAGTCTTTGCCCATTTATATATAAGATGATCATATGCATGAGTGTCGTGTGTTACTTATGCATGCAAATGGCTCATACAAAATAGTAAATAACGCTTATTAGTTGACAAATATCTTTTGACCTAATGATAACTTTAGCTTTAAAAACTATTAGAAGTTTTCAGTTGATAAATAGCTTTGTTTTAATATTTAGCTATTTTCTATTTTTAGTTGATAGCTACTAGTATTGTTTGAAAATAACTTATTTCCTTGGTTCGATGTGTTTTTTTCTTCATGGCGTCGAATCGTCACATCCTCTCCCTCTAAACCTGCGCATCCTCCAGCATGCTCATTTTTCTTGGTTCTGATATTTCATGGGATATGAAGCAACAATAATGGACTTGTTTTGATATGGACTATGTAATGATATGAAAGACTTGCTTCATAACGGTCACAACTGAAGCTCATAAACAATTATAGAACTCGAAGATATAGGCATCAGTGCCGAAATAGGATCATATGCATGAGTGCCATGTGTCACTTATACATGCAAATGGCTAATAGAGAATAGCTAATAATGCTTATTAGTACTTAACAAATAGTTTTCGATCTAATTATAGCTTTAGCTTTAATAACTATTAGAACTTTTCAGTTGATAAATAACTTTGTCTTAAAATTTAGCTTTTTCTTTTAGTTGATTGTAGTATTGATTAAAAATAACTAATTTCCTTGTTCCATGCATTTTTCTTTTCCTGATATCAAATCGTCACAATATCCTCAACCTCTAAACTTGCACATTCTCCGACATGTGCCAACTTTGATCATCATGTTCATAATTTAGCTTCAAAATTCTTAGCATATGAAAAAATCAATACTTTGGGTCCTCCCATTTCTTAAATAATTTAACTCTTTTTCCTCCAACTAGTAATTTCAATGCAGTTCCATCTATTTCATCCAAACAATAAGTTGAATTACATTGGTCCAAACCATCTTTTTGAAAACTTGTGCGATGTGCTATGCTAATTATTTATATTGTTATCATAAACTATTACCCAATCACGTTCTTGAAGATTAACTTTGCCAAGACTTTTCTTCGTTCTCAATTGACATTGTTTCATCCTTTCTGCAGCAATTTGGACATCCATCCTTCATCTACACTTTCTCCAACTCCTCTCCACTCCACTGTAGGTATAGAGCACAAGGTTAGTTTACCTGATGAGTTTGGTGGCACGAGGCACGCTTATGAGGATTCATAAATCAGATCAAGCTTATTCTTCAACTATACTCCCAACAATATTTGGATGACTTCCATCAACTTGCTTTCATTTGGACCCTTCTCTCGGGAGTTGCACAATCCTGGTTCTTACCATTGGTCAAAACATCACTTCTACGAAAATTCCTTGCCTTTTTGACAAAGTTCGAAGTGACATTCGCGGATATGGACTGATCCAGAACAACCATCAACAAAATCTATTCGTTACATAAGGTATGTGTCCGATATCTGTCTATGCCTTTGAATTTCGACAATTAGCATGTGTGTTCAATGGGATGTCCAACCATTCTTCAACCATTTTGGTCGGGGCCTTTGAAGTGATTTTAAAAGTCTATTACTCAACTTCTCGGAGCCTAGTTCTTGTCTCAAGACATCATGCAAATAGTCAATTGTAATAATCGTCATTTCAAACTTTATTTAAAGGAACAAGCGACATCAAGGTGACAACCTATTTCGAGAACCCTTCAAATATCCTCATCCAATGACCTTGTGCCGATAGAAATTGACCGAGCTTGAGCCCCATTCACCAAGGCTGAGACGAGGTTTCAATGAATGAATGGGCTATGTTTATATTGTGGCTCCTCTCCCCATCTAATTTGTTTCTATCCAATAAAAAATGATCGATGACAATTCTTTACAACTAGGCGGCCCCAACACCTGGAAACAAAGGTGTCCAACTACAGTCAGAGCCATGCAGTTGGACAACCCAAATTCATGTTGCTCCCAAATTTCTGCTACATTTACAAATAATTTTTCCTTCTTGATACGTATCCATTTCAAGCCTAGTTCAATTAAGTGCTTAGCACTTCTTGATCCAAGGGCAACCACATGTTTTATGCATGACAAGTTTGTATATAAACACAAATTTCCTGATATCTTGTTGTCCAAGCCAATTCTAGTGGAAGTTATTGATGGGTGTATGCTTTCCTTTGGCATGTTAACAAAAGCCAATTTCTCCCTCCTTTTAGAACTTGGGAACACTAGGAGGTCTTGACATTTTGTGTCATCACTTGAGCATGAAACTCAATCATACGTAGTTTGTCATGGCTAAAGGAACATAACCCAATTATCAATTGTTGTAATCACTCGATTACTTTTACATCGTAAACTAGCTCGAAGGTTTCGACGATTAAAGCACTATCTCATGTTGCGGCATGAAAATGGCCCGAATTGGTTTCTGGCGTTCATTGCTCCTTTCGAGTATGAAGCCCCTACAAACTTATCCGCTAACGTATACACAAACATAAACACTAACATATACGCAATATTTAATGGACAATTTACACGAGCTTTGCCGCGACCGTTACCACGTTTCTTACTCTGAGCTTTGTGATGATATATGCGCGAATTTTATTGCGAGATTTACTACTCATTTGACGCGAGTTTTTCTGCATATTTTATGTGACTGTTTCTGCATAGTTTACGTGAGTTTTACTTCTCATTTGACGAAGTCTTTCTGCATAGTTTACGAGACTGTTTCTGCATATTTTACCCGAGTATTTCTGCAATTTCTACGTGAGATTTGGTGCAAAGTTTATGAAATTTTTTTCGGCAGTTTTACACGTATATTTCTGCAAGTTTTATGCAAGATTTTCTACAAAGTTTATGCGAGGTTTTTTGCATTAGTATGCAATGTTTACTAGAAATTTGATGCTAATTTATTGCAAATTGTATGCTTATTTACTATAAAATTACAACGTTCAAACTATTTATTTAGTGCTCATTTGGTAGATATTTTAATTCTAATTTAGTGCGCATTTGCTACAATTTCGTTGGTTGGGTGGTGCATTTTTCGGCTATAAATTGAATATGTTTATTCATATTTTTAATCAATCAAATGAAAACATAAAATATCTTACAATCACTAAAAGTCTAAAAATATAATGGAACTAAAGTTTGTACAAGAAACAAAAAAATGTCAATGGAGAAGGACCAGGGTTAATATCGTCATAAATATCTAACTCTACTGACATATTACAAGATCCAAGTTCGGTGTGTGTCGCCTCAATGTCAACAGGTGATGATGTGACCCTTTGCTTAGGGTTTTGCTTGAGGTTTGGAGCACCCGCTAGACCTTCGCGTTCCTTCAAACTAGCACTTATGCTTGGCAGCTTTGGATGTATCTCCAAACCAAGCATCAGCTGATCGTTCGTGATTAGACCGACACATCGGAAGTACATCCATGTCTCACGTCGTGAATGTATCCCCAAAATCCTCTTCATTGGGATACGACCAACGACCAACGACACCCATCTACACAAAAACAAAAACATTAATCAATTTAAGTTATTTGTAGCACCAATTAATAATATATTAAAAGAGATCAGTTCAGATCTATATAGATGCTTATAAACTCCGCCCTGAAAGCCGAAGCACCTCCATTACCCCATCTCGGGGCACCATGTGACCTTATCCGGCTCACACGTGCAGCAACATGTCAAGCACTACGTTCCAACGCCCCCTATGCCAAGGTTGCCCTCCACTCAGCATCACAGCGACATGTCGAGCACTATGTTCCGACGCCCCCCGTGCCAAGGCTACCCTCCACTTAGCATCGTGAACATTTCGAGGCCGCCCACCATCTAATCGTGGTGGTAATCCAACTGCCTCCCGGTCTACTACTGCCCGAGCAACTCTCATGTCGCCGCTCCGATGGTTTGCGATATGCGCGAGTATAGTTTGACGAATCCAAACCAAGCTCACTATAGAGTGCTCAGGCATGGGGTATCGAGTGGGAAATGCAAATATGATTTGCTTGATTACCCCATCTCTATATGTCGTGGGGTCGTAGACATTTCGGACATGCACTATCACTAGCTCTAGGAGGTATTGGCACATGCCTTGACTAGAGTGATCCTTGAAGATCCCCCTACTATCGTCGAGGGTGTAAAATGATCAGTCGACATCATGATTAGACCAGCACGATCAAGTCTAGAAGGTGTGACATGGATGCTCCCATCGACATCATTATCTCGTCTGCAATACCCACAACATCCACATCCATGTCTTGAACTATGGGGGCCCGGCCTCGCACGAGCAAATGAGCCCGTACTAGATCTTGTGGGGCTCAAGGCAGGGCTCATGCGACTTGATGAGGCCTCGGCTGATCAAAGGGACGTTAGATGTGGGGTGGTGCCGGTCCTAGGCCGAGTATATGGGGGAGGTATAGCTAGGCTCCCTGCAGTCAAGTCCGTCGACAGGCAACGACGCTGCTCCACATTATGTCGCACGACAGATTGAGGGCTGTCTTGTTCGGTTGGCCCATTTAGGGGCATGCTCCTAGTTGTGTGGGGTTTCGAGATACCGGTAGTAGTGGCCAACCTCACATCAATCAACCCTGGTAGACCCCTCATTGGTGGGACCAAAGGTGGTCCCATCTTCTCTAGTGGTGGCATACCACCAAAGTGAAGTGACATTTGATGCTGCCATTCTCTCATGGCAGCATGATATATACATGCCACTCAGTCTCCAATGTGGGAGGAAAGGGCGATCTATTAGCCATCTATCTATATTTTCGGGTTATAATTATACAAAAAGTCATAATTATAACCGATTTATTGGAATATTAACCCTAAACCCTAATTCGAACAAATTATTACAATGGCAATTATTACAAAATCTATAAAATACTTGCAATGAACCCTAAATTCTAACAAATTCATACATTTTGTGACCGATTTGGAAGAATTCCTAACAAAATCTAAAAAATATTGGCAATGTATGAAAATTACTAACAAATTACCAAAAAGTTCTGAAAGTTACAAACAAATTCTAACAATTTAGGGTTTAGAGTTTAAGATAAGAAATCTGACAAATTTCTCCAATTCCTGATTTTAGAAAAATTTCACAAAATTTCCTAAAAAGTTTAGAAATTACACAAATTTGATAAGAAATTTCAAACAAATATCACAATTTTGAAAAATTACAAAAATTTCCACCAAATTTCACATTTTTGAAAAATTACACAAATTTCCCCTAAATCTTACAAATTTGCATTCAAATTCCCCAAATTCGACAAATTTGCCACGAAACTTCAAGAAAATTTTATATTTTGTAAAAATTTCACAATTTTTCCGTCAAATATAAAAAAATACCCGAATTTCCTGACAAATTTCAAACAAATTTCACATTTTTTGACAAATCACACAAATTTCCCCCAAATTTATTGAATTTGCAAACCAACTACCCAAATTTCTAAGAGATTTTAGATTTCTGACAAATGTTACGAAATTTCCATAAAAAATTTATCAAAAATGTTACGCAATTTATAAAAAATTTTCATATTTTTGATAAATTGCGCAAATTTCAAAAAAATTCCCCAAATTCCCCAAAATTCCCCAAATTCCCCAAATTCCCCAAATTTCCAAAAAATTACAGATTTCGTAAAATTTCACAAATTTTCTGTCAAATTTCAAAAGTACCCAAATTTCCCAACAAATTTCTACCAAATTTTACATTTTTGATAAATTACACAAATTTCACAAATCTGACGTGAAAGTCCCCAAATTTCACAAATATGAGGCAAAATTTCAAAGAAATTTGAAATTTCGTAAAAATCTCACATTTGGTTCTCAAGACTAACGTCTTATCCATGAGGCTATAGGATGACACAAAATAAATATATAGTCTAATAAATACTTGTGTAGTAAACTTATTATGTGTATAACACCACAATGAAATGGCCATTTCCTAGTTTTCTAACAATAGCTTCTCCCATGTCTACCGCTACAGAGAAGATCGGGGTTACGGTTTCTCCCAATGAAACTACCTCAACAGTTTCTCCTACTACAGTGCAGATCACATCGACATTTACAACCCCTTTGGAGATGGGTCCCAATCTTGCCCAAGTAAGATCTATTGCATCAATTTCAAATT
>JBBBWG010003526.1:8151-30111 GCA_037176905.1 Azolla pinnata
ACACCTAGCTACATGGTTCCAAGGAAAAAGATAAAATTAAGGTCCTGCAATCTTTCCCCACCATCCTTCAGATAAGAATAGTACGTCACGGAATTTTAATGGGACTCCATCAGTCATTTCAAGTAGTTAAAATGCGGCTGGTATGTGTACTCGAATACACATACAATGCTGATTAACTCTTTCTGTGTATCGATATCACACTATCCACAAACACAGTTGACATCAAGTAGCACCACTAGCATTGTACATACACAGAGAGGTCAACAAAAACACAAGATACAAGAATACAAAAACTATATCATTAGAAAACGGTGCAAGGATTTCTCGACGACAAATTAAAATGTGAAATCATGTTGCGGTTTGAGCCCTGAACCGATGCAGAAACTACAAGAATGACAATACATAACTTATCTAAGCTTTCACACAATTAACATTCAGTGAATGCTTGAAGTGAAGAAACAATTCTGGACATTCATCTTGAATAATAATATGAAATTCGTGTGTTATACAGATAAAGCTACGTTTACCTGAAATCTTCTCGTTTCTTAATGGGTTTTGAGGGTTGATTTTACTGTTCTCTGTTGAAATGCATTAGGGCACCTTTTCCTTCATGATAAGATTGTAAATGGTAGAAAATCAGCTGCAGTCCAGAACGTGCCACACACTTTCCACGATAGAGGAGATGCTTTAGAACATCTCTTTCTTCATAACAAGATGGTTGACCAAAAGGAAAATCCATAAACAATCGTGTTTATGTGCACACAACTGTCCAAAGTAACAGTGATTTTCGCTTGAGTTGTCTCAGCAGCTTCACTAATCAGCTCGCAACAACCAAGAAATGAAGGCACATCTCATAAGTCCTTTTAAGCGAATGCATCTATCCATGGAACACCTCTTTTAAGCCCAAATAATATCTCCTTAAAGCTACCATCAAATGGCAATGGAATGTTGTGACAAGACTGCAGCTGGTGAAGGCACGGAATTCTGTTGACCAGGACTTGTTGCATTATTTGATGTGCCTCAAATTTGAGTCATGATGAGGAATGTAGACAACCTACTACAATGGCATGTTATCACATGCCTTCTTCACTGCAGTTGAAAATGCTAGCAACTACTGGTTTCAAGCTCCAATGGGCCTCAAAGTTGTCCATGTCACTGGTATGTTTGTCTATCTCTTTTTGCATTTTAAGATGATACTGTAAGGGCCAAATGGAGACAGAAGACAACCAGCAGTTGTGGTTGAATCCAACAGTGGGAATATGAACTCAAGGACCGACAGCAATGCAGCTGTTCCATTTCCATGTAAAAGAGCATAAGCTGCATACTATGTACAGGGAAACGTTTTTAGTTTCTTTGACAACTGAACTTCGAAGACACCAACAAAGGGGTCTCGCAAACAGTTGTAGTTATTCAAGTTACGCACTTAATGTTCCAATACCATGCACATTTATGTCTGCTCCCAGAACATAATCAATGATCAGAAATGAGATCTTTACTGCTGTAAACTGCCATGCTTTGTAATCTAGAAGAGAACGAGATGCAACCATCAGTGAGGATATAATAAGCCATTGTCTTCCCCCCAATAAACACTCAAGCTAAATAGTTTATCAAATATGATAAACAGCTGCTGCTTACAGGTTCGTCAAGCCACCCAGAAATCAGCCTGTTATGACTTGGTTTTTCCTGCTCCTTTGGGGACAAAAGGGCTTCTCTCTTCAAGTCAATTCAGCAATGATTTAATGACCCTCTTCAAATTGCCATGGTTCTGGCAAAGTTTAAAGCTAAATTATGGCAGTACCTTCCATCAACACGGTTCCACAACTAAGCCCACAGTAGGAGGTCAAGAGAGTTATTCCAGTTTCGGTTTTGAAGACAGGACCTTGTATCCCTTGTGAATAAGGTTAATCTCACTTTGCAAAGACTCAGACAGTAGAGAAATGACGTGAAATGTAAGGTGGATTTGCAATTCTATGCCATGAACTCCATAATTCACTGCCATAGCATGATCTTAATCTTCGATAGAATGATGCAGCTCTTACTTGCAACTAGCTCCAAGTTCAATGTCCATGTTCGTAGCTGGGATGATGAGAGGGGAATTCCTTATGTCTCAAATTTCAAGCAGTTTCTTACGTCTCCATTCAATCTACCTTTAACCGTGACCACTGGTTATGCACCAATGGTAATCTAGCAAGAAGAGATCCATTTTAAGGTAGAAACAATCACCTGTTGTCCCTGAAGTGCTGGAAGCAATGGCGGTAGCTTGTTTAAACTTCCCACATTTCCACGCCCATCTCGATCATTCCTCGATGAAGAAGTTGACCTTCCTGGATCTACATGTCTGTCATGAGCATGTCCGCTATGACCACTATCTCCCCATGAATTTTCAATGCTATTTTCATGCATAGATTCACGAGGAATGCTGTGCGGAGGGGCCCTTGGAACGCTATCTGACATAACATGCCTGGATCTTGGAAGATTAGAACCACCCGGTGGTGCGCGATGATGATCTTGCATGTGTCGGCCATGATGATCAGGTAAGCTCCTCCCATAAGCCTCATTTGGTCTCGCACGAGTATCTGGCATATGAGGATGGCTGGTACGGTGATGACCAGAGATATCTTCCCTGTAATGATCTGATGGCATGTCCCACCAGGAAGATGATCAGTTAGGTGGCCATAGTTTGCATGGGGAGTTATATAACCACCATGTTTATAAAGACTTATACAATAACGACCAATATAATCATCCATGAGGATAGCCATGGAGATGCCCAGATTACGTGCCCACTGTGACAAAAAATGGCTACTTTTAAGCCCATACTGATGATAGATAGTGGTAAGCCAATGTTCGCGAAGGCCGGCCATATATGCCTTCCATAATGACGAACAGATATACAACCTCAACATGTCCTTGACCAGAAGTAGCGCCAAATATATGCATGGCAAGATACATGCCCAACAAGGTGAACAGCTATAGGCTCCACACATATGACCACAATTTTGATTTCCAATTCACATGCCTACAACGCTGATGGGCAGGTATATGTCCAACATATATGTGCATGGGCGACTCTTATGTCCAACAGATTCATGGACATATAGACACCCACCATGATCGTGGCCACTGATCTGTCCTCCATGCACGACATTCATCCATCATTTTCTAACCATGATATTGGGCCGAAGAGAGGCCGTCACTGTTGCTACTAGTGTTTAACAAGAAAGGCTCTGGGGATGTTTAAAATAGCTTCTTCTTTTACCTGGTTGGGTAGAGACGCTCGGATGCCGTCTTTCAGGTAGGGAAAAGCTGGAGCTGGGATGGTGTCTTTCGGCATCTGATGAAGCAGCGCTAGGAGGATACCTATTCCGATCGTTCTCCTGATATCGCCTCTCCGATTGACTGTTCCGCCTATCATTATTGTCCAGAAATGGACGCTTCTCAGAAGCTGAGGCATGCCGAGGGGAGCGCATCAGGCCCTCTTCGGGAGGGTTATTGGAGCGCGAAGGAAGGGTAGCGGTACTGGTACCAGTAGTGCCGTTCTTCCCCGACGAAGAACTTCGCTTGCTCTCGCTCAATCGGAAAGGAGAGGCTATGGCAGCGGTAGTTGTAGCAGCCGCAGGCAAAGGCGCTAATTTGGGAGGTCCAGCTGAAATCGGAGGATCGGGGGGTGGCCCTGGCGGTATCACGTTCCCAACTGCAGTGAGCAGCGGCTTCTCATACTGCGTTACGTTGGTCTCTGTGTTCCAATAGTATATGTATCCTGTGTTTCCATCTACCAATGCTTTCCACTGGGGCGGGAGAGAGGGATCCGAAGGGGCATACCTCGGCGCCGAGCCCCCTGCCATCCCTACCTGACTGCGGAAAGAAAGAAAACCCTCAGGAATCCGGACCAGATCTGTGTCTCAACACGGGGATTTTTACAAAACCTCCATGGCGCGATGTTAGGGTTTCAGAGGCTTACAAAACCAAGCAGCAGCAGCAGCAGCAGCAGCGCGCAGCCGAAGGTACTGAGAAAAAACCCGGAAGCAGAGGGATTCACAGGCGGTGTAGATTCTCGGATTAGGGTTTCCTTTTTCAGGGATGCGGGGGGGGGGGGGGGCCTTTGTACAGGAACGAAACACCACAGATGCTTCGGATTAGGGTTGTCAGGGAATGGAAGGTTTGGGAGAAAGAAAGCAAATGAATCAGGGACGACGGGCTAGGGTTTCTGAAGGGGCAGCTAGCTGCGAGGGAAAGCCTGTCTGAGATCCTGCAGACTTGCCATGAAAATGAAACAGACGACCTTCTTCTTCCTTCTTCTTCCTTCTTCTTCTTCTTCTGTTCAGAAATCTGTCCAAAATCGCCCACCATTAGAGGGAGATTAATGACATCTAATGGAGATTAATTACATCTAATGGTGATTAATGACCCCTCCCACATAAGATTAATTGCTCCCCATAAGCTGTAATTAGATCCGTGGCGATCGATTAACGACGTCGGTTTTGAGGCGCGGTGAATGCGCCGATGGTTCCGACGCGCCGATTCAATCCCTGCTGCTCTCTTCCGTCTGTTAGTAATCTGAGTTCACGATTGATTCATCACCATGCACCAAGCAAGATTCGATCCTTTTTTGGCTCCACGATTAAGCGCGATTCTTAACAGGGATCGCTAATCCCTCCTTTTGATCGCCGGGATGGGTGATCGATATTTTAACCTTACCGCCTATTTTAGATCTCGCCCTTCCAAATATCGATGTCGAATGATCGGCATATTCACATTGTTTGTCGAGACGGACTATATTTGTAATAAGCTGAAAGGGTATTTCCCCCCGGCTTGTATTAATATGATCCATCCTCTGCTATCAAGGGCCAAATTGTCGTCGGGGTGAATCAATGTAGTCTCTAATCATATAGGATCTATCCATCAGTTGTGCTCCTTGAGAGTTTCAGTCTCTTAACATCGAGATATGTATGTTTGGGATTTCAAACACAATTTGACGTTGATAAAGATCGTCGTTGATGCATTTTGAATATCACAATGGAAAAGGTCTATTTAGAGACATAACGTTGGAATCAAACAGTTTAGTTGTCATTGTTATTAGGCAGGGAATTGTGCAAACAGCTGTCAAATTAATGGGGAAGTTGCTCTTCCATTTGCTATAGATATGCAGTTATCTTTGGTGCTTTCATACCTTGTTGTCACATTTACCATGTGGTGGGCTAAATGACGATGGTCACATACACTCTTTGTCTCTTGTTATACAATTTAATATATCATAGGTTATATCGAAGCAAAATGGTATTGTTGGGTGAATGAATCATTGTCGTGTCAACACATTCTGGCATATTTGCATATTTTTTTCCCCGAATTGTTAATAGTTCTATTTGTAAATGTAAAAACACCTAAATAGCCTGATTTTGCCTTGTTGAAGGGGAAGAAATTCCCTTTGTATACGATCTTGCGATTCTTTTTTATTTCTAAAAACATATTTATCACTAGTAAATAAATCATTCGTACATATCACCGGGGTCACATAGCAATCACATACATACCCCTTTATACAATTTTGTTGGTGTCATTTGACACGCTTCATCTATAAAAAAAATATACACGAAAACTCAAAATCAGATAACAAGGTTAAGGTTTTCTTCCAAAACTTTGTTTGAGTTGTTGTCTACAAATACCAAAATCGAAAATTATGTTATGAGGAGAGCAGCTCCCAACTGCCTCAAAGTAGACCTAATTCTAGCCAGCGCGCAACTCTCTAATCTACTTCTTTCACCTAACTGACGCATAAAAAGGTAATCTTAAAACCGTGTCTCTATCAGATGGGCTATTCAACTCTTCATAGTGGCTTTTCAATGTGTGGCATAGATTCTCCCAAATGTCTTTTATGGTCTCCTTTGGAGGAACTCGACAGTTTTCAAACATTTCTCTACATCTATCGTACCAAATGTGCCATACTTCGAGACTACAAACTAGCTCCCATTGATTTGAGTCATCCATTTCTTGCTTAAAGATGATAATCTGAATCTCGGTAAAGTCTCGACCATATAGCACCCTCTTCTACTTTCCATGTACCCTTAAGATTGTTCCCATAATAAAAGAACCTCTTGTTCCAATTAGAGCCATAATGTGGAATATTTGTAACCAAAATTGGTTGTAGAAGTTACAAGACAATAGATTCATTCGGAAACCCACATCTTCAGTTTCGTGGATTGCTAGGTGGGTTTGGCGTTTGGAAATACTATCCACAAAATGGCAAAGAAATTTGTAACTTGCTATTTATAGAAGCTAATATAGAAATGCTCTCGTATGTGGGACACACACACACCCACTCACTTTGATAAGCCTATCTTTGGTCTAGAATCTTAAAATACAAAGATTCCTCAAGGACTTTACGACATATTATATAACTAATGACGGAGCTTCTATTAAAACAGTTTCCAAAGGTGTGTTGAGATCTGCAAAAGGGGAAGAAAACAGTAAGAGTAGCCGATCCCGTTCTTCTTCGTCTCCAGCTTTGCGAGCCCGTGACGAATCAGCCACGGAGAAAAATAAAAAAGAAAAGAGGCTTTTCTGGGGCGGGGGTGTTCGATCGGATTTTTTCAGAGGCAGTTGTGGGGGAGTCTCGCCTGCAGCTACCGATGCACAGTAAAAGGAAAAAAAAAAACAAAAAACAAAGAAGAACGAAACGAAACACAGAACGAAAGAAAAAAACAAGATTTCGGAGCCCGAATCGGAACGGGAAAAAATAAAAAGGGGGAGCGGGGGTCTGGAAGAATGCGATCGGCGTCTTGTGATGGGGAGAACTGGGATCTTGTCTGTCGGAGCCGCGGAACGGGCGTGGCGGGCGGACAAGTGTGAAACCATGGGAGAGGATTGGGCTCTGGATGCACCAAGAGGACGGAACAATGAGGAGTGTCCACGTCCCAACAGATAAGATTTTCTTCATTGGCTTCTTCTTCTTCTTCTTCTTCTTCTTCACCTCCTCCTCCTCCTCCTTTTTCCTTTTAGGGTTTGGCCAATTGTAACCAATATGTTAATCACACCCCCACAAATCCTTCTACCTCTCCATTGCACCACTTTGGTAGGGTTTTAGGGTTTAGGGCTTTAGGGTTTTTAGGGTTTTAGGGTGGATGGATCGGATGGCTCCGCGCCGTTCCCAGCGGCGAGCTGCCCCGCCTCCTTCTTCTTATTCTTCTTGTGCTTGTGCTTGTGCTTGTGCTTGTGCTGCTGTTCCAGCCCGGAAACGCCCTAGAACGAGCTGGGGCAAGCCCCACTCTGTCAATGCTTGCCTTAGCAACCATGCCCAGCAGATTCCATCTGTGGATCAGCACCATCACAACATGGACACGGATGATGGTGGTGTTGTTGTTGTTGTTGATGATGGTGGTGCTGCTGCTGCTGCTGCCAGTGCCCTCCTCCACAGAGCGCTGATCTCCGGCGGCGACGATCGCGCTGTTCCTCATACCACATGCCTCAAATGGCCTTGCGAGCTGCCGCCGCCGGCGAGCCCCCCCTCTTCCTCTCCCCGCTCATGCTTAACCTCCCCGGATCGCTCTCATTCCAGCAGCAGCTCCGCGAGCGCTAATTCTACAGCTGCCGCTGCCGCCACCGTCGCCGCCGATGATGATGATGATGATGATGATGATGATGATGATGATTTTGTTGCTTCCGATGACGACGATGAAGATGCGCTGAGCGCCCGCAGCTCGTCGGCCGCGGCACACGGTGCGAAACCGGCGCTGCAAAGCCACGGGCCTTGTTGCAATGGCGTGCAGGCGGAGCTGCTGCCGGCGCCGGGGGAATACGAGCTCTCCTGCGTCGAGCTGCTGCTGCTGCCGCCGGTCGTCGGCGTGGACGAGGAGCCGCCCTATTGGCAGCCGGCGGCTCCTTGGGCGGCCAGGTGTGAACGGGATCGTGCGGAGCACGGGGATGCGATTCCCAAACACGATTCCGGGGCAACGGAATCGGGATCTTCGTCGTCGCCGTCGCCGTGCCCCGATCGGGAGGCCGATGCCGCCGCCGCTGCCGCCGATGACGATGAGGAGGCTGATGAAGAAGAAGAAGAAGATGATGATGATGATGATGATGATGATGATGAAGAGTACAGGATCGATGTGATGGATTTCGTGGATCCAGGTGGGGGCCGAAACGGGAGGGCCGACTCGATGCCTCTGGTCGCTGCTGCTGCTCGTGCCAGCAGCAGCGCAGCTCCCGCAATGCCTGCTCCTCCTCCTCCTCTGGGGCTGGCCCTGGACTACCGGGCGGTGATGGAGTCGTGGCCGTCGGATCGAGGGCCGCCGTGGGCCGTCGGATCGCGGGCGGCCGAATTCGAGCTCGCGCTGGATCTGGCGGTGAGTTCGGAGGAGAAAGCGGCAGAAAGCGTGTCGCATTTTGCTAACCCCTAAAACACTAAAAACCTAATTCCTGACCTTGACCTTGACCTTGACCTTGACCTTGACCTTGACATTGACCTTGACCCTGGATCTAGGCATGGGAAGAGCCGTGCCTCGACGACGATGCCGGGCCGACAACGGCAACGGCGACGACGACGATGGACGACTTCGGCCGCGCCGCCAGCCGCATGATCGAGCTGGCACACGCGGTGCCAGCTCAACGCGCCGCCGACTCCGTCGCGTCGCGGCGCGCGCGCGTCCTCCGCTACCACGAGAAGCGACACGCTCGCCTCTGCTCCAAGACCGCCGCCGCCGTTCGCTACGAGGTCCGCAAGCTCAATGCCCAGCACCGGCCTCGTCTCAAGGTAACTAACTAGCTACCTAACAGATCGGAGCCCGAGAGCCTGACTCGGTAACTCGCACCCCAATCTGCTCTTCATCCGATGATGATGATGATGATGATGGTGATGATGATGATCGTGATGTTTTTGATGATGATGATGCTTGGCGCTTCTGGTGTTTCGCAGGGACGATTCGTCAGGAGATCGGCCGACTAAAAGCCAGCCATGGCATTGTGCACTCTCTGCGAGCCTCTGGTAGGGCGCTTGCCCTCTTTCGTGTCCGGTAGAAACCGAACGAAGCCAGTGTTGCCGCCCATCATCCCCTGGCGTGATGATGCCAAGGATTCGACGTGGTGGTTCAATCAAATCCCTGCAGCAATGGATCCGATGCCCGATGCGCTTAGTCTTACAATGGATGCAATGAATCTTCTCTCTTTGACATATCCCCCTTATCCGATCCGGATTCCGGATCAATCTGGCTAGCGTAACCCGGCTCTGGTAACCTTGTTCCTTGAAATCGGCAAATCTTCTGAATCCCCCCCCCCCCCAAGGTGATGGGGCTATATTCTTCTTGCCTTCTTCTCTTGCAGAGGGATTTCTCTTCTGTAGCTTCTGCATTGATGTCCACACCCTGAAACGGTGTGATCAATGGCGGCCATCTTGCATTAAATTTTTCCGCTCGAGCGCTAGTTCTCGTCGATGTACTTGTAGAGCCCTTTCTTGCATGCAAAGCATCTACGATTAATAAACGCGAGGGCTTCGGATGATCGATCATCAATGTCTGAATAAAGAATCGGATCATACCCCCTCCCCCTCCTTTGTGGTTTTCAAATATCTTGGAAATGCCCCTCCTCTTCTTGTTAAGCGGGCAATCGGCCACTTACATTTGTGTGTGTAGTCTGTAATGTCGCCGACGTGACAGCTTCTGCCGATTGACTCTGGCTTGTCACTCTTTGAGCTTGCATAGATACAGAAGAAGCATTTGTACGGTCGAAGGCCTCCTAGATCTGATCTTGTTCTTATCACTATCCCTCTGCAAATGATTCTTTCTTGTACATGCCAGCAGAACCGTTCTGGATCAGCTGGGCATCGTAATCGAGCATGTGCATGTACTCTGCTTTCGTAACGTTCACGCATATGCAAGTCATTTCGCCTCATCCTCGCCTAATAGCTCTCTGTTTCAGAGTCCTGACACACCCAACCTCCATGCTATCAACACAGATCGCGAGGCAATCAAATGTCCATACCGATGTCGCACATGGATATTCTTCGACATGCAACATTGGCATGGACATGATATGCTGCTTCGACGCAGCTACATTGCCACACATTTTGCTTTCCTAAGTTTGTCCATCCCGTCTTTACGCCCCATCCACCCTGCCCAGATCTGAACCGGAAAGTCGAGCTATACTCCTCCTCGAGTTCCTTCCCATGCCTGATTGATTGTCTTCGAGCCATGGCATCATCATGCATGCAGCTCCGGTACTCTGCGGGGATCGGAAACCGTCACAAGCTCTGCTTTCTTCAAAATTACCAGCCATATTCAGCGTGTCTCGGCCCACCAGCTCTCTTTGTGCTCCTGCGTCACGTGTCCAGGGCAAGTTGGTTGGTGATGGTGTCTCTTTCGCATGGCAGTAAGCAGAGTGCATACATGTGGGCGAGAGAAAGAAGTGCAAAATTTTTGTTGTTGTTTTTTTTTTACCGGGGGGTGGGGGGCGAGGGCGACAAAACGACAATCACGGGAGATGTCTTTGAGAGCCGATCGATCACAGGAGTTACCTCGAGGAAGCAAAGAGAGTGGGGCCTCACCGACTAAAGCAGAGTGGAAAAAACAGCCGTCGAACCGATGCAGATTTTTACAGCTCCCATTTGGGACGAGCGACGGCGGCGAATGGAACGGGGAGCAGAGATCGATTTCCAGGCCGATTGCTACAACTCGATGCACGCAGAACGCGTAGAATCCATCCAACAGACGGACAACGAGATTATTCGTCGACAAGCTGAGGCAAGCTTTTGAATGAAGAACCTTTGAAAACCTTGGGCTCAAACGTGGTCACCATGTCATTCGTTCATGCTTTCTCCGTGGTCCATCATCATGTGCTTCGTGTCGGGAAGTGACCACATTTCCTGTCCATGAGGAAGTGACCACATTTCCTGTTCATGAGGAAATGACCACATTTCCCACGTGACGAAAACCGGAGCGATCGATCCTTCTTCTTCTTCTTCTTCCTGCTGCCGCTGCGGAGCGATCGATTCATCTTCGTCTACCTGCTGCTGCTGCTCTGTGTTCTCCTCCATCGCCATCATCACCATCGTCTTCATCAAGCTTTGGGCCCTCCATGGACCCGGAAGCCCAGTGACCACATTTCCTGTTCACGATGAAGTGACCACATTTTCTGTCCACGATGCATCCATTGACCACGCGAGGAAAACCGGAGCGATCGATCCTTCTTCTTCTTCTTCTTCCTGCTGCCGCTGCGGAGCAATCGATTCATCTTCGTCTAGCTGCTGCTGCGCTGTGTTCTCCTCCATCGCCATCATCATCCTCACCCTCACCCTCGCCATCATCACCATCGTCGTCATCAAGCTTTGGGGGCTCTCCATGGACCCGGAAGCCCACTGCCCCTCCGTTCAGTCCCTCGCCCCCCCTCACCTCATCTCCGCTGGGATCTCCCCTCCCCTCGCCCATGCCTTCCTTGACAAGCTCAGGAGAATTGTCTCCGAGTGTGCTGGCTCCGCCCCTTCCGTTTGGGTTAGGGCCTCCAAGGAGCTCCTCGCCCCGTCCCATCCTCACTCTCTGCACAGTCTCTTGTATCATTCCATATATAAGGATTGGGATGCAGGAGAAATGGGCCCTACCCTCGCCTGGGTTCCGACCAAGTAAGTATTTCCATTTCTGCCTGTTTTCATGGGTTGCCAGGCATGTACATGGATGACTAGGTGTCTGATACGTTAGGTGATAGGTTAGCTCACTCGGATCGATCAATTTACTTTTACGTGTAATCCTACAAGGTGGGATGGATACATGGTTAGATCCGTCAATCCATCAATGATAACGTACGTGTACTCATGCAAAGGCTAGTAAGAGGTGAAAACATTGGACCCCTGGGCAATGGAGAAAAGTATGATTTTTGTCATTTGAACTCAACTTAGAGAACGTGCAATGCACGGCTGCGAGTTCAATTCCAAGCTTGCGAAAGAAACAGAACTCTGGTTACTGATTCGAGGCCCCTTTTGTAACGACCAGGGAGATTGCAAGTGAGACGAATCTTGGTAAATTGATGGAGGCCAAGGGTAAGGAGCTCCTGGGGTCATCCTACAGTAACCCTATTGACAGCTTCAATGCATTCCTTCGATTCTCAGTAGAGCACCCTGAAGTAAGTCGCCTTGGTCTGTTCCCTGTTCATATTTTGTTAAATTCTTATAGCAATATGTGAACTTCACCAACAAGAAGTCATTCTTGGCCATTTCTTCATTTTTTCACACCACATTTGAGAAGCAAGTTTAGCAGCTTTTGTATCAAAAAAATGAAGAAGTATGTGTTGTTGTTTCAACACTGATAGCATACCATTTCATGGGCTGCACAAAGGTTTTCCGTTTCCAAATAGTAAGTATGGCAGCACAGAAAAGAAGAAAAGAGTGTGCTCACTCATGGCAATGTGTATTTGATGAATTTCACATCAATCAGAAAGCTGAATGCATGCTGGCAAACACTTTTTACAGATTTATTGGCCTCTAGCGCTCAGTGAGATCAGTCTTCATTTTTATGCTCCCTACGAGTGTATATTTCGTGCCCCAGACAAAATACGGCCTGGTGGCATGTGGCTTCCTGGAGCTGTTCTAAATGCTGCAGAATGCTGCCTCTTATCTAATCCAAAACAAGGGAAGACAGATCAAAGCAATGCACTCGTATGGAGAAATGAAGGACAAAATTCCTTACATTACATGAGTTATGGCGAACTCTGTGTAAATGTCAAGTAAAAACCTTTACTATCAGTTCTTTACTTACTTTTCCAATTTTCAAATAGCAACCTTGCATGCATATTTAAGGTACGCTAATTCCTTTGGTTGAATGTATTGTTAGTGTAGCCGGGTTGCGAATGCACTTGATGCACTGGGATTCCAGAAGGGAGACGTTTTTGCAATAGCCATGCCTATGCACGCTAACAGTGTTGTCATATATCTGGCTATCATCTTGGCTGGCTATGTTATAGCTAGTATTGCTGAGAGCTTTGCTCCTTCGGAGATATCAACACGCCTTAGAGTATCAAAAGCCAAGGCTATCTTTACACAGGTAATATGGCAGCTTGTATCTAAACAGAAGTACATAGTAAGCTTGTAAAGCATGCCTGCTAACATATGATAGCGTCACTGTCTTCCAGGATGTCATATTTAGAGGTGGTAAAACGCTTCCTCTTTACAGGTATACAACCAAGCGGCTTCTCTTTTGTTTTTTTTTAACAATTGAATACATGTTAACATTAGATGTTTTCTATTATAGCCGAGTAGTGGAAGCACAGTCTCCAGTGGCTATTGTAGTACCTGCAAATGAAAGCAGTCTCATGGTGACACTCAGGAGTCATACTGAATTTTGCGTAAGAAAATGATCGATGTGCATTGTGGAGGCATACTGAATTTTGCGGCACACATTGTAAAAATTGATAAATATACTGAAACTGTGACGTTTTCTTTTTCTACAAGACTCTTTAACTATGAAGCTGTGCAACAGCCGATAGAGTCATATACAAACATCCTGTTTTCGTCAGGAACTTCAGGTGATTTCCATAAGAGTCAGTTTGATGACAGGATTTCAGGTAAGAAAGCCAGACATGATGACATCTTGTGCTTTATGAAGTGGAACCAAAGGCTATACCATACTCACATTTAGAGCCTATAAGGCTAGGAGCAGAGTTATGGGCTCACATGGATGTTAAAGTCGGTGATGTGTTTGTTTGGCCAACTAGCCTTGGGTGGATGGTTGGGACGATGATGATCTTTGGAACCTTCCTCAACGGAGCAACACTAGGTCTTTTCAATGGGTCACCCTTGCAGCGAGGTTTTTGTGAATTTGTACAGGCATGATAAACTTTGAACATTAAACCTTGAGTGCAGCCAGTAAAGTAACTGATGATCCATTGTTTGGGTTATCGTCATTGATTAATTTGTTCCCTTTTTCAGGATGCACAAGTTGCGATATTAGGTACTGTGCCAACGATTGTGAGAAGTTGGAGGAAAAGTAGCTGCATGGATGGACTTGATTGGTCAGCAATAAGGTGAAAAGCTCTCAATGTTGCTGAACAAATCTTTCAAGCCAATTTAGTATTTAGAGCTAAAATTTAGGAGAGTTTTTGCTAGGTTTCTTTAAGTGAAATCTCAAACTACATGCATAGCACAGCTATTATTGCACAAAGTATTGCTACCGCACATCTAGATATACAGACATGCCCATTTTCTGTTCAAGAATGATGATACGATCTTTTCATGTGTGTTTAGAGTCATCTGCTCTACAGGTGAAGCATCGAATGCTGATGATGACTTATGGTTAAGTGCTCGTGCCTCTTACAAACCGATACTGGAAACATGTGGTGGCACTGAGCTTGCATCCGCGTTTCTTCATGGATCATTGTTGCAACCCACAAGCATTTGCTCATTTTAGCACGCCTAGCATGACGTCGTCTTTTGTTATCCTGAATGACCAAGGACAGCCCTATGTAAAAACTTGATGCTTTTCCTCAGTCTGCTGGTAATTCTTCTGTGAATAGATACATTCAATAAATTGGAATTCTCAGCACAAGCACATTATAGCACAGTGAGCATATCGCCACATGTGGGCATGATAATATGTTAAAATACGGAAATTTTAGCTCTGGTACAGATACCTAAAGTTGCTCTATGAAGGTTTGGGAGAGCTTGAATGAGCGTGTGAAAGAGAGGTGTATGTACTAGATATATATATATTTTGTCAAAGCAGGGTGATGATGAGCCATGCATTGGAGAAATCGCCTTGAAGCCAACGTTAGGAGGATCACATACCTTGCTAAATGCAGATCACAACAAAATATATTACAGCGGGATGCCGGTGTATGATGGAGTGGTAAAGTGCACCATGTGTTTTCTCCTAGAGTTCTCCATCGGTTTCCAAACTCATAAAATTTTTCTATAGCACTTAAAAACTCGGCTTTTCTGCTATTTAGACATTGAGGAGACATGGTGATGTTTTTGAGCGGACGATTGGTGGATTTTATAAGTCACATGGTCGCTGTGATGACACCATGAACCTTGGAGGCATTAAGGTTTGTTTTTTTCTTTCGATCCTGTAGTTTTTCAAAATTCCAGGTAAATTTTCGATTTGTATCAACATTTAAAAGGAGACGCGGTTAGGGTAATGTGTATAGGATGAATTGGCGTTTCTATGCAAACAAGGATACATCCAAATCATGGTTGTGCCTATAATTGGTATGTTTCACTTTGTTTTGTTTGTCTGTGTGCACCAGCATGCGCATATAATAATTAAAACATAGATTGATTAAAGCTGTTTGGGTTTGTTTTGTTTGTGCGTGTCCTTAAGCTAGTGCAGTTGAAATCGAGAGGGTATGCAATCGAGCAAGTAACCATGTCATTGAGACTGCTGCTGTTGGAGTCCCACCAGTTGGTGGCGGTCCAGAACAATTAGTAATCTTTGTTGAGGTACAAAATGATGGTGAGGATCCTACGAAGCTGAGCCTTGCTCATGTGTTTACGAAAGCTTTGGAATCTCGGCTCAACCCTCTTTTCAAGGTAATAAGTGACAATGATCGCAAACGCATAGCTAGCTCTCTTCATTCTTGTGTGAGCTCGAAGAAGTGTTGGTTGTAGTTATGAAGGACATTGTTCTGCATTCTCTAAAGCTCGGTTTTATATCATACAGGTAAACTCTGTGATCATTGCTTTTGAGCTTCCACGCACCGCCACCAACAAAGTGCTCAGAAGAGTCTTGAGGTCCCAAGTCATAGAGGCACAACAACAAAGAAGCAGACTATAACCAACTCTTAGTGTCATGGTCGCCGTTGTTGAAGTGGGGCACAATAAAGGAAGGACCTTTCGCTGATGCCATTTGCAACTTACAAATAAAGCGTTGTTTGGTCAATGACATAACTACATGTAAACGTTTCCCACTAAAAGCGGAAGGATATTTTCTCTACATTGTTCTAGTTATTCTTTTTCGGAACTTGGAGATTTTGCTTTGGTTCTTGTGTACAAAGATACAAAAACTGTTTCCTCAACTTCTCTACCATTGTTCTTGCTAGTATTGGAAGGAAGGAAGGCCTGAAGAAGACGTTGGATAGTGAGACGTGTGTGGTCCAAGCATTGAAGGGCATAAAAACTGGTAGTGTTGATACTTTATTTTGGAGAGAGAAATACAAGCAACAGGAATGATCATTTGTTGTTTTGGATAACTTGTACAGGCATGCAGGGAAGGTGATGAAGTTATCATCATCATCATCATTATCAAGGGAGGTAAACCAAAGAACCATGCAATAGATATGTATTATACACCAAGGATCCAGTGGCGGTTTAGTGAACTAGATGGAGGCCTCTGGTTGTGAGCGCAAATCGGTGGAGTTGCCTTCTAGAGTGTAATGAAAGTTGGTAAGTCGTCCCACTCTTCTTTTCTTATATGCCCTCTATTTGTAGAGTGTAACTCTTTTGCTCCTTAATTTGAAGTGAACTTTCTTGGGTTTATCAAGAATGCAAAACTATCATTTCTCCTATTTACGGAGTAAAGATTAGAGATCGGCTCATACCAAAATAGCTCCAAATAGAGTGTAATTCTTTTGCTCCTTAATCTGAAGTGAACTTTCTTGGGTTTATCAAGAACGTAAAACTATCATTTCTCCTATTTATGGAGTAAAAATTAGAGATCGGCTCATACCAAAATAACTCTTCTTTATGATTATATATATACACCGATAGTGTTAAATGAGGGGTTAGAGAGACAGATGGAGTGAGAGATAGTACGTGAGAGAGATCATTATAAATAATATTAATATAATTCTAGTACCTCATTGCTTTGTAACTATCTGTGGAGTTCTACTATTCCGGTGCGTATATCGATTACGGACGACACATTTTACAAGATGTTATTAGCATGACTTGCTCGAATCGAGGTATGTTATCCTAATCGATTTGTTTCAATTTTTATGTTTGAATAAATTGAATGAAATAAATCGTACCTATTGATATTTCTATTCGTTTATCATCTTTTTATTCTGTCTCTTCTTTTTATGGCCACCGAATTGAGCCATACTCTTATGTCCTTATCCCGTTATATGAAATGTTTAATAAAAAACGCTGCTCACTCGTATTCATCGATCGTCGCTTGAAGAGACGATAGAATATACGACCTACTTCTCGTTTTCATCGGTATACATGACATGCCTCCCGTTATTAAACGCTGCTGGGATGAGAGTTGAAGTTATCATGGCCTCTGGCCGATGACTATTGGCGTATACATCAAGCCAAGGCTTGCCGTCGTATTACTGAAGCTGTGCTTTGCCGAAAGTGGAACATGGGTTGAAGCCGATAGAGGGCGTTAAGGTTGAGCTTGAATCCACAATGTTAATCCACCTCTATTGTTGGCCTAGCTTGCCAATGGATTCTATTTTCTCGGTTGTGACATTGGCATGAGCACTAGGATTTTTGTTACCACCTCGAATCGGCGGAAGTGATATTTAGGGTTTCAACCCTAGCTGCCCAAATCAGAAAAGGCCTTTCATGGGTCAATGACTTTTGTGGGTTGAAACCCCCAATAGGTGAAGGCCCTTAGGTGGTTGAGTAAATATATCGATTGACTCAAAATCCAATCGACATAGGAGGTGATCTGAAATATATAAGGAGTTGAACCTATAACAAACTTTGGCTTGGAAACCCTATATTTTTCATTTAAATCATGGGTTTTTTTAATCACTTAAATGTTGCACAAGATAAAGGCTTTGTTATGGGCACAAGATAAAGGCTTTGTTCCCAACAGCAAGTGAGTGACTTCAGTTACATTTTCAAGATTATAAGATTGTGGAGCAATATAACTTAGTCTTTCATCGCATTGTAATATGTTTTAAGCTTAAAAATCATTGATTCTAACTTGATTGATAGAACTTTATTCACATTCCATGCTAATTATATTTAGATCTAGAGAAAGTATTGCAAGGCTAAGTAAGAGAAGTACGTTAATTTGGTCTCAATGCTCAAGGAAGTGCAAGGAAAGAACGAGACACTTGACAAGAATCATACGTCTCCACCTATTGGAAGCCTAGCTGTACCTAAAGTTAATGCTAGCTTGTTAAACAAAGAAAAGAACCAAGACAATAAAAAGGGCTTTTTGAAAATTCATAGAAAGGTTAAACGAACTTTCTTAAAAAAGAAGGGAGGAAATCAAAATAGGAAGTCTAAGAAAATCATAATGTCTAGTGCTGAATATAGAAAATAGGATTAAGTTTACTTTACATGTGGCACAAAGGGACATTGGTCTCCTATATGCCACACACCTAAGCCCCTTGTTAAATCATATCAAGAGAAACATGAGAAAAAAGAGCCCGAAGCAGAACACGAGTCACATTTTACTTGTGAGATTCTAAACTCGAGGAAAGATAACGATGTCATGAACATTGACAAGAAAGTTGAAAGAGAAGGCACACGACATTGAAATGAAACTCTTGAAAGAGATTGGTGATGATGATATTTTTTAGCTTGATAATTATCTTCTCGTGCTTGGTGAGGATTAACTTTTTGGAGAAGACCTCTATGGGGACATTATATAAACATTTTAATCTTAACTTAATACATAAAAATTATCTTTATCGAGATTATATATTAGCCTAAAATTATAGTAATAAATAAAATGTATATTTGATTTGTGTTATTAGAAAAACAATGATATACACTCTTTTATAGTACTTCACACCATTTTATCATAAAACATTTGACTGTTACTAGCAATTCATGTTTATAATAAAGATAAATGTTAAGATAGAACATAAAATGAGAATATATTAATGTGTTAAATAGATTTCAAGTTATTAAAATAACTATGTTTAAAAGAGCTTATATCATTGTTCTTTTAAGAACATAAATCAAATGTACGCTTTATTAATTACTTTAATTTTAAGCTAATATATAATCTAAAATAAAGATAATCTTAAGGTACGAAACGATGATTAAACAATTATATAATGTCCCCATAGAGCTCTTCTATAAAAAAGATTATCTTCATCAAACTCGAGAAGATCATTATCAAGCCCAAAAAGGTTATCATTAGCAATGTCCTTTAAGAGTTTCATTTTATTGTCGTATGCTTTCGCCTCAACCTTCTTGCCGATGTTCATGACGTCTATATCCTCCCTTGAGTTTAGAATTTCCCGGATGAAGTGTGACTCATGTTTTGTTTAAGGCTTTTTCTTCTTATGCTTCTCTTGATACACTTTAACAAGGTGTTTGAGTGTACAATTATATCAGATCAATGTCCCTTTGTGCCACATTTGAAGCAAATCTGATCTTGTTTCCATATTCACCGTTAGATGTATTGCTCTTCTAAAACTTCGTAGTTTGATTTCCTCCATTCTTTTTGAAGAGTGTTCGTTTAACCTTTATACCAATTGTTCAAAGAGCCCTTTCTATGGTTGTGGTTCTTCCCCTAGAATGAGCTAACATAAACTTCAGGTGCAGCTAGGCTTCGACTGAGTTAAGATGTATGATTCTCGTACTTAGCCTTGTGATACTTTCTCTAGATCTGGACATAATTGGGGTGAAATGTGGATAAAGTTTTGTTAATCATGTTAACATAGTTTAAGACATATGACAATAAAATTTAAGACTAAGTTATATTGCTTTAAAGTCTTCTAATCCTAAAAATGTAAGTAAAGTTACTCACGCTTAGCTTTTGGAACAAGGCCTTTATTTGGTGGCCATAATGATCTTTCAATGAGTCATAAAGGACTTTTGGATCTTTCTCAATCATGTACTCATTCTTAAGCTCAACAAACTCTTTTCGCGATATCAGACATTTCTTACATTAACAAATGTAAAATTTTACTTCAGGTAAAATATTGTACGTGTACAAATAAACATAAGGTTTTTTTATTGATGAAAGTTTATACCTTAAAATCAATATTTTTAAGATTAATTATATGGCTATTTAATAGTTAAAGTAATTATCTTAAGTACTTAGAAAATTGAAGATTTAAATGAAACATTTTAGGTTTCCAAGCCAAAGTTTGATATATGTTCGAGTCCTTGTATATGCCAATTCTTTGATATTACCTGTATTTCGACCAGATTTTGAGTTAATCAATCCATCTATTGAATGACCTAAGAGTCATTAAGTTTTTACCTATTGGGGGTTTCAACCCACGAAGGGCATTGACCCAGGAGAGGCCTTTTCTGATTAAGGCAATTAGGGCTTCATCACTTCTGCCGATTCGAGGTGGTGATGGAAATCCTAGTGGGGTGCGCAAGTGCCACAACCCAGAAAGTAGGATCCATAAGCAAGGTAGGTTGACGGTGGAGGTGGAGTAACAATGTGGCTTCAAGCTAAACATTGATGTTGGTCATCGGCTTCGAGCGGTGTTCAACTTTCGGCAAAGCATAGTTTCAAGCTATATGACAGCAAACCGTGGCTTGGCGTATAGGCCAATAGTCATCGGTTAGAAGCTATGACAATTTCAACCCTCGTCTCAACGATGTGTTGTAGCACGTGAGACATGCCATGCGTATAGGTGGCAAGGGGAAGGATGTCGTAGATTCTATAACGTTGCTTCAGGTAACGACTGATGACTACGAGTGAAAAGTGTTTGTTATCTAGCATTCCGGATTATGGGACAATAAGATAAGAGTAGTGGCTTAATTCGATGGCCATAAAAAGAAGAGGAGGAAGAAGATGATGATAAACAAATAGAAATATCAATAAATACGATTTACTTTATTCAATTTATTTAAATATAAGAATTTAAAACATGTCGATTACGATAAAAATATCTCGGTTCGAGCAAGTCGTGCGTAAAATGTCTTGTAAAACGTGTCATCTATAATCGATTTACACAAATAGAAACAGATAGAGAGATAAAAGAATTATATTAATATTGTTGTTGATGATCTCTCGATCACGTGCTCTCTCTCTCTCTCTCTCTTTCTCTTCTCTCCTAACACTACCAATATATATATATTTGAATAAAGAGAAGTTATTTTCATATGAGCACATCTCTAGTACCCACTCTTTAAATAGGAGGGATAAGAGCTTTACGTTCTTGATAAACCTAAGAGAGATGACTTCAAATTAAAGACATGAGAGTTACACATAAAAAATAGAGGGCGTGTAAGAACGCAGTGAGACGACCAATATAGTTTCATAACAAAAAATACACAAGCAAGTAAGTTTGCTTCATCATATCGCTACTCATTCTAAACTTCATTAGTTTGGTTCAAAATCTCTAGCAAAGCTTTCTGAACCTGATTCAAAAAATCTGCGCTTGGGATTCAACCTCACTTTAGAAATTTGTTTGGGACATTGGCTTTGTGTAAGTTTCCTGGTTCAGAATATTTCAGGTTAGCATTTAGTAATCTGGTTGAAGAAGGCATGGTCGGGCAGAAGTTTCTGTACTCCTGTTAAGAGAATCAAACTCCAGCTTTTGTAGTTGGTTCAGGTGTTTGTACATTGTTTTGTGCTGGCAAGAAGTTTGATGTGCAAAGAAGTAAGAAGTAAGTTACCTGTCAAAAAGATGGCAAAAAAAGTAGGAAAAAGAGATTCAGAATTTCTTGCTGGTTGGTCCATTGTCAAAGGAGTTTTTTAGAGATCTAGTTCGATAATATTGCGGTTGAAGTCACATTTTATGAGATTGCAAGTTGCTTTTTGGTGATATAATGATCTATAGAAGTATGATTCGTTGAAAGTGTGACACCATTCATTACCAACAGATTACCTCGTAAGAAATGTTATCCACAAAAAAGTTATAAATCAACAACCCTAGCAGAATACCTAACAAGCATCGGGAGTTTGAATGTCTTGTTTTTAGAACTTACCAGCAGTCAGACAAGCGACGATGCTTGGACTTCGTGAAGTCCAAACGGCTAGATTCTATTCCTCTTTCTCATACATGTATTCCTATGGAGAATAAGGAGCGGGACAAGACGTTTCAGAGAGAAGTGGGATGCTTGGAGCCCTTCAGGAATCTGCAGAAGCTCTAAAGAAGTACACTTTGTAACAAAAG
>JBBBWG010003537.1:3818-14566 GCA_037176905.1 Azolla pinnata
CAGATTCCAGATGACATTGGCTCCGGATTCGAGTTGAGAAGGGCTCCAGATTCCAGGCTCCGAAGATTTGAAATTTGGTAATTGTACGTATATAGAGCACACCGAGAAGCCATGGCCCCATGAAATGGTAATGACGGTCATCTGCCGGTCTCTGTAAATCTTGCGCCTGCGCAGAGCCTTCAGCCTCGCTGCGGAGCGTCGTTGTTCGCAGGTACATGCTTCCATTCTTCTTCTTCTTCTTCTTGCGCACATACTGTTTCTAGGGTTTCTTGCAGTATTTGCGAGGTCGATTTCTTGCAGCATTTGTGAGACCTCCCACATCGCTTGCATACCGGTTTTCCCTCCGTTCGGGGGCCCTGCTCCTCCTTATGGCTCTTTTGCATGGCGTCTTTTTGGTCCCCCCCTCTTGATGGCTCATTTCCTGCAGGTTTTCTCTGCCTAATCTGGCTTGGAAACTAGGAAGTAAGCAACCAGGGAAGGAGGGGGGAAGGGAAGGGGCCCGGGAGTGGAAGGGCAAACTTTGCACTTCACCGAATCTGCTACCTTCCTTTGGGGTTTCTCTGAAGCATGCCATCAGCGTGGTCTGATGATGTGGGCGCCGATCCGCTAGCAGCCAGCAAGCTCAACACAAACTCGGCAGATACCGACGTTGTTGTCAGCGATGGCAACAACCACAGCACGACAAAGTCTCGGTCCTTATATCGGTCTTCGTATGTACCGCCCCATCTAAGGAGGGGTCCAGGGCAGGAATGTCTTGAACAGAATCCTTATCCCCAGCCAGTAGTTCCGAAACACAGGGGCGGTGGAAGGGGAGGGCCTGTAGGCAGGAGTTCCCATGGAGGTTCTGGTGGGCGAGGCCGAGGTCGCCTAGCTGCAGGTGGTGGTGGTTGGCTGCCTCCCCAAGGTCCTCCATCTCAAACCCCACTCCCTCAAGGTGCTTACAGTGCAAATAATTGGGCTTCCACAAGGACTGCTCAAGACCGAGAGGTCAATCCTTTTGCCAGCAATGAGAAGATCTTTGAGCAAGAGAACTCAGGCATCAATTTTGATGCGTATGACGATATCCCCGTTGAGACTAGCGGAGAGAATGTCCCTCCCCCGGTCGCCACTTTTGCCGACATCGACCTCGGCGCAGCTCTCAATGAGAACATCAAGCGTTGCAAGTATGTCAAGCCGACCCCTGTGCAGAGGCATGCGATCCCCATATCCATGGCTGGAAGGGACTTGATGGCTTGTGCTCAGACCGGGTCTGGGAAAACTGCGGCTTTCTGTTTCCCTATCATTGCAAGAATCTTGCATGGCCCTCCTCCTAATTTGGGGTCGTTTAGAGGGTCTCGCACAGCTTTCCCACTCGCTCTCATTCTTTCTCCAACAAGAGAGCTGTCTATGCAAGTATGGCTCCATCACTTTACTCACGCCCATCATAACACCTTTCTTTCTTTATTTATTTTTAAAATCTAAGTCTGCAAAATATGTCAGATTCATGAAGAAGCAAAGAAATTCGCTTTCAAGACTGGGGTGAGGGTTGTTGTGGCATATGGTGGTACACCCATAAACAATCAGGTATCTGTTTACTGTTTTCAGTTTTCTCGTTTTTTGTGCATTCTTTTGTAAAATAATGCTACAAGTTGAAACTAGATTAACCTCCTATTGGTGCGTATATGAAATTATCCACATACATATGGTGTATTGCTGTTCAATGGGCTCATACCCGCTCTGGATCTATGTCAGCTACGAGAGCTTGAGAGAGGAGTTGAAATCCTGGTGGCCACCCCTGGACGCCTATCAGATCTTTTGGAGAGGGGTCGTGTTTCTTTGTCTATCGTACGATACTTGGCACTAGATGAAGCTGATAGGATGCTTGACATGGGATTTGAACCACAGATCCGTAAGATTGTGATGCAAACAGATATGCCAAGGCCAGGAGAGAGGCAAACTATGCTATTTAGTGCAACTTTTCCAAGAGAGATTCAGGTAAGTTGAATGTACATGTACAGATCTTTTTTGAGTGTGATTTATGTGCCACAAACTCCTACTAATTGGAATTTGAAAATGCCTGCCTACTGTTTTAAAATTAATAATTGGGTATCACTATTATATTTTTGTGGCTGGGAAAGCTAATAACAATGCTATGATCAGATTATTTTTAGGAGTGAATGTCCACGTCAATTTTTTTTCTTAGAGGAACTATACACGAGAGACCATGGTGAAGATGCATTATGATTTGTCTATAGGCCACTAGAATCTGTCATTAGTGTACAGAGTAGACTTTATCACATCTATTTAACCAGTTCCATAGAGATCAGTTTGATTGGGCCGTAGAAAACCATTATCCTCTTTGGTGCTGTCAATGTAGAGACTGATTGTTCGTTTATCCATTTATTTCTTCCCATGATTCCTCAGAAGATGCTGTGAAGATCTGACAACAGTACGGCAGAGTGAGATTTGCAATTCCATTTTTAACTGAAAATCCAATTCTCTTATTTCGGCTCTCTAATAGTCTGAGAATTCGGAGTAATATGCACCATGGGAATGGGAGATTTAAATCATTACGTAAATGAAATGACATTACTAGGGTGCTACAATTTTCTGCCAAGGAATTTGATCATCAAATAAATCCTCCATTATTAACATGCATGAAGCATGTGATTAGTGTATCCAGCAAACAGGAATTTGTAGCATATTGTATGGCCAGGTTGTCTTTCAAGGCTCTTGGTTTTGAGATCGTAGTATTTATTCCACTGAGGCATAATCTTGTATTTCCTGCTAACAAGTTTACAATTCTGCATTCAGGAATGGAAAATTATAGACAGTCTTTCTATAATGAATTCAAAGTTTTCAGTTGTGCAGTTGGTTGTAGAAGCCTAAACAAATGCATATTTAATGTTCTTAGCAATGTTACTTCTTTAGCATCTTGAAAAGGAGCATGAAACCATAAGTTAATATCGGTGTTGCCACAGTATTATTCAAATATTCTGCTTGTTCCTTTGACATTTAAAATGGAGTGATGTATTTAAAAATTTCCTGACATTCCCTGTTATTTCAATATGGAAGGGGAAATAAATGCACTTTTGGATGGAACCTGATTAGTGTTCTTCAGAGGATTAGTGATTGCATACATTTCTCTGAACGCTTCAAATGTTATTGACTGCAGAAATTTTCTTCATCTTTTTTTTTGAACTGGGCCTGGAAAATTCATACTTACAGGAATATGAATGCCCTGTACATCTTTTGTGAAGAATGTTATCTTTATGGACATGAAAGGAGATCTTACAGCTTCTTTTAGCAAGCATCTTTCAACCATTTGTAAATGTCACATATGTACTGTTCTTCAATGGACTTTCTGGTGATATAAGAATATGTTAGCTTTTATCCTGTGAAATATGATCAATGAGGAATGGAGAGGCTGCCACATCTGTCCTTTATCTAGTACAATGATGGCTGCAAATCCATGTAGTTCAAGAAAGAACCGCACATGACAGAATTGCTAGGTAAGCTGTACTGGATTCAAGATCTGGAAATTGCAAGTTCATTCATCATGATGCAACCAAATGCTCAGATATTCTTTCCTTTAGTACTTGGTGGAAATAAGGGGTTGCATCATTATTGGGCATTATTGTGATATTCACTCAATTACTGTATGGTCTCACACCTGAGTTGAACACTCTTTTCTGAACTTCTTATATTCATGCTTATAACATTTAGGTCCTTGTAATTGTGTGATCAACTGTCAGCTGGCAGTTGAAGAGTTAGCTGAAAGTTTGGATTGTAAGGCATTGCTTATACAACCACCGCTTTTTATCAATGAGGCAGCCAAAGCATACAGAACAAGCTGAAGAAGATGTTAGAAATTTGTTTTTTTTCCAGTTTCAGGAATCAATGTTAGAAGTTCAGTATTGGATTTAATGGTATGCCGAGAGTGACCTAACACCATGATGTTGAAAGAGAATTTTAAGGATACGAAGATTGGAATCATATCTAATTGTTATATTGGTTTTTTTTGTACATATATTTTAAGCTATTTTATGCACTTACAATATAGAGGGATGGAGGATCTTATCATTGTCTAGAAAAGAGTGGTAGAGAAGTTTAATAAAATATGCTATTATCCATTTCTGCAGAGGCTTGCAGCAGATTTTATGATGAATTACATTTTCTTGGCTGTGGGAAGAGTGGGCTCCAGTACTGACCTCATTGTACAAAGGGTGCAATATGTTTCTGATAAAGAGAAGCGAAGCACATTAATTGATCTCATAAATTCTCAGAATGCAAATGCTAATCAAGGGACTGGATCAGGAAAGGTACCATGTAGCTATTTGAGAAGTGAAATTTGGTTCTATTTTATAATGTCTGTGGGTTTTCTTTGTTTCTAATTCGCTTCTATTATCCTGTTTCCAAAACATCAACGAAACAGCAACCTTTGACCCTTGTGTTTGTGGAAACCAAACGAGGAGCAGATGCCTTAGAAGATTGGTTATGCCGCATGGGATTTCCAGCAACCACGATACATGGTGATCGTTCACAACAGGTGTATGATTGAAGATGCAAAACATCAATAATGATCAGTCTGATATTTAACTAGAGGCCTTTTGTATTTGTGTTAAGGTGAGAAATAGTAAAATATGTTGAGGCTTTTCTTTTGGATGCAGGAACGTGAGCATGCTTTACGGTCGTTCCGGACGGGTGTTACTCCGATTCTTGTTGCAACAGATGTAGCTGCACGAGGGCTTGATATCCCTCATGTTGCTCATGTGATCAATTTCGATTTACCTAATGATATTGATGACTATGTTCATCGGATTGGCCGAACAGGGCGTGCTGGAAACTCTGGATTGGCAACTGCGTTCTTTACTGAGAACAACATGTCGCTTGCAAAACCGTTGACAGAATTGATGCAAGAAGCAAACCAAACAGTCCCTGACTGGTTATTAAACTGTGCATCTAGGGCCGGTTTTGGGGGTAGCAGTAGCAAGGGTCGTCGATCTGGTGGTCCCAAATTTGGTGGCCGAGACTTTCGAAGGGAAGGAAACAGAGGTGGTGGTGGTTATGGCGGTAGTAATTATGGTGGAGGTGGTAACTATGGCAGAGGTGGTGGAAACTATGGTGGAGGTGGTGGTAACTATGGGGTAGGTGGTGGTAACTATGGCGTAGGTGGTGGTAACTATGGTGTTGGTGGCGGCAACTATGGTGGTGGTGGCGGTGGCGGTGGCGGTGGCTATATTCCTAACTATGGTGGTGGCTATGGTGGTGGATATGGCAGTGGTTATGCTGGTAGCTATGGCAGTGGCTATGGCGGTAACTTTGGAGCTAATTGTAGTGGCGGGTATGATGGGAGTGCATGGGATTAAGCTGTTCAGTGAGGAGAGATCGTCCGTTTAAGCGGTCTTTTCGAGCATTGCACATGATGACGTGATGTATGCTCACATCCTCTTTCAGTCCTGTTCTCCTTTGATTAAGCCGAATCATTTTCAGATAGTGTTTCTTTGTAATTTGGGAGTGATGTCTTTTTATAGCAGGTACCACCATACTCGTCGGAAAATATTAACAATTTTGCCGAATCAGCTGAAAGACCAAACAACAGCCAGCTCTTTTTTGCTGGGATAATCCAGCAGCTTTTTGTTTGTTTGGTTAGTCACTGGAGGGTGCTGTTTACTGAGTTTTGTATTGTGGCATCCACCAGCGAGTGCAGAGGCGCTTTACTTTGTTTTTGTGGTTATTTGCGGGATTCTTCACATTGTTGGGAATTCTGGCGAATCTACCTGCTCCGCAATATTGAGTATGTATGACTGCACTTGTCAATAGAGCTCGATACGAAGAGTTAAAAAAGAGTATCTACATTCATAACTCATGGGCTTCTGTCCCATCCTGTGTTATGCAAAGTTCTAATTTCTATTACTACTTGGGTTCCTGGTACTGTTTTATGAGTCTGCTGCCCCTGTGCTTTGTGTAGTTAACAATAAATTTTATTGCATTTTGCAGTTGGGGCAATGTGTTTTTAATCTAATGGTAGCTCAGACATGGCTTTTAGTGAGCTTAAATTGTTGGTTTCTGTAGTGGTGTCCTTGATTAGTCATTGTTCATTAAGAAGCTTGAGACTAATCCTTATCTAGTCAGTTATGAAGAATTAAGTCAGTCACATCTTGCCTTCATGCTGATTGTTTGAGCTTTTCAGATTGAGTTAGTGTATCCTCTCACGCTTAGGCCTCCCAGCTCATATCACTATTGTTCCTATCCTTCCATGATACCTGATCTGCCTCAAAACTAGTGTCCTCTATCAAGCTTTGCCATTTGTAAGCTCGGTGCTGAATGGATTTCTTACTTTGGAAGGACACTCAATAGCAGAAAGTGTTCAAGCTAAATCTGTATGATGTTTCTTACGTGAAAGCAAGTGAAGGATGTTTAAAACCTGTGGTGTACTAAAACCTGGAGTAATTGAGGGATATAAAGTGAAAGGATGTTTAAAACAAAGTCTGCGTACTAGAGGGATTGAATGATTGAAACATATGTTTTGTGAACTACCATGGCTAATTTGAAGGACATTAAGAAGAGGTCAGATAATAAGAAGGGGTTTCATTAAAAGGTGCACTTTGATTGAGAATTGAGCTTGTCCATTAGAAATGTCTCGTTTCAATAGATTAGAAGGAAAGGCATTGCGGTTAATCATAGAAGCTGAACTCATTTCAGCACGATCTGTGGCAGAAGATATCATGCTTGGGCATCTGCAATCGAAGGTCTGCTGAGTGTCAGAAGCCTTATAATAATCCCTTGTACTAACCTTTGAACAATGTTCACATGCTTGGTGAAATTGCATTAGGTTCTTGCTTGACGGACCTCAATTCACCCTTGACTATATATATATTTTTGAAAAAGAGTCATAACCTATTGAATACCATGCTTAATTAAAGTGGAGAGACTTCATTTACTTTTAGAGTTCTTCATTTCTACATAGACATTATGACAAAATGTAGTTGTTGAAACTTTAGAGGGTTATTACCTTAAACATATGATATAGTTATAGCTTCAATTGCTGTTCTCATTTATCACAATAAATAATTGCGAAAGCAACCAAGTTCTGAATGTAACTCTGTTTTCCAATTTTTCCCACATATATTCCACTCATATTAGAGTTCAATCATCAAACCTCAAGTTGGGCTTCTTTGTAACAGGCTTCTCAATCACAAGTTCATATGCAATTTTCTCTCCCGTAAATTTTCCACCGATTGCAATGTCTGAATGTTCACCCATTACTTGAATTTCTTTCTTCAAAACCTGTATGTTATGGATCGATTTCTCGCCACCCTTCACATGCTGCTAGCAACACATTATCTTAAGAAGCCCAACAAAACCATTCATCAATCAGCTACTTGTTATTTTGTTTTTGTCCCCAGGAGATCGAGCGATGCTCTAATATCCTGTTCATGATATATAGTATACAGAAGCTCGCGTCATGTTCTTTCACACATTTCCGTTCTCTGGTCTCTTCTGTTTTCCTGTCCGAATCATACAAAAAAAGAGCTCTTCTCTGAAATCTCCTGCACGAGAACCATGCATTGGCACTGGTAGAATACAACATTGGATTGCCAGACTGAAATGCAAATTAATGTACAGCAAGATAACCATGGAGTAAGTCAATAACCATGAGAACATAAATATGAGAAAGGTAGCCATCACCCAACCAACCATCATTCATTGTTTGATAAGAGGCAAAGAAAAGTGAGGCACAACAAAAAGCAATGGACAAGCATAAAAAACCAGACATTTCTTATGATGATGGATGGTGGTGGTGATGATGAAGCTGATGTTGCAAACTTGCAATATAATGAATGTCTGGTGGTAATGATGGTGATGGTGATGTAAAGAACAGTTTTCCACCCACTGTACCCAACATCACACAAAGGCAAAAAGAGAGAGAGAGAGAGAGAGAGAGAGAGAGAGACTGAGAGAGATGACCCACCATAGCTGAATTAGGGTTACCTAAGGATCAATGTTCATACCCATTTTTGCAGATCATCTCCATCTGCCTCCCAATCCTTGCTTGTTCTTTTTTCTTTTCCCTGATCTTCCATTTCTTCTCTCCTTTGCTCCACCTACCTCACTTAAATAGCCTCCGGCAAGGCCCGGCGCGCCGCGACGACATGGCCTTTGCTGTCGCCACTCCCACCATCGCGGTGGGGGATGATCTTCACGTAGTGCTTGAACACGAGCTTCGCGGACGTGACAGAGACGCAGGCCTGGAGGAGGACGGCGGCGAAGGAGAGGACGATGGAGGCCTTGAGGGTAGTGCAGAAGCGCCCGTAGGTGCTGCATTTGTCGTCCCAACCAGCCTTGGGGTTACCATGGTCAGTCAGGTACAAGACATCGGTCGCAGACGAAGCAGAAGCCATGATCAAGTAAGCAAGGGACTGGCGATGGCAGAAGCCCCCCTCCCCCCCAGGGGATCGAACATACATACAGAACAGAATCGATCAGCAACTGTTTTGATTGGTGGCTGTTGAATCTGCACAGAGATGGAAGTCTCTATATTTGTTTGTACCTACCTGATCGATCAGAAGAAGGATCCAGCTTCCGGTACATGATCTGCTAAGCAGGGCGACGGCGGGCGGGGAACGGCAGGAAGATGCGGCAGAGGAGAGCAGGAGCAGAAGGGAGTAGATCGCCAAGATGCCGCTGCTGCACGCCAAGAAGCTGCCAAAGGAAGAAAGACAGAGGACGAAGATGGAGATGGAGGTGAAGATGATTGTGATGGTGACGATGGTGACGATGGTGATGGTGGTGATGGTGATGATGGTGACGATGGTGGTGATGGTTGATGATGGTGGTGGTGGAGGTGGTGCTGATGGTGATGATGGTGGTGGTGGTGGTGGTGCTGATGGTGATGATGGTGGTGATGGTGGTGATGATGATGATGGTGGTGATGGTGGTGATGGTGGTGATGGTGGTGATTATGGTGATGGTGGTGATGGTGGTGATGGTGCTGGTGGTGATGGTGCTGGTGGTGATGATGATGATGATGATGATGGTGATGGTGGTGATGGTGATGGTGGTGATGGTGATGGTGGTGATGGTGATGGTGGTGATGATACTAATGATGGTTAACAGTGGTGATGATACTAATGATGGTTAACAGTGGTGATGATACTAATGATGATTAACAATGGTGATGATGGTGAGGGTGATGATGATACTAATGATGATTAACAGTGGCTATAATGGTGAGGCTGATGATAACTAATGATGGTTAACAGTGGTGACCGATGGTGGTGGTGATGATACTAATGATGAGTAACAGTGGTGATGATGGTGATGGTAATGATGCTAATGATGATTAACAGTGGTGATGATGCTAATGATGATTAACAGTGGTGATGATGGTGATGATGGTGGTGGTGATGCTGGTGAGGTTTGGGGAGGGTTCACGCGCAGCTTACACGAGGCCCGGTATGTACGAGGACTTGACCTGTGTGAACACGAGGCGGCCGGCCGCTAGCTGATAGAAGGTCTCGCGATCCCGCGCCACGAGCACGAGCACGGCCGTGGACGCGGCGGCGACGAGGATGCGGAGCAGAAGCTGCGAAGGCGCAGTCATATTGTCGCTGTGCCTTCTTCGGTCACGTCCGTGTCTTCCGAAAACTCCGCTGTTCTGTAATCTGCTCCGCGTCTGTTGTGCTTGTATATTGTGCGTCCAAGGCGCCCCTTGTCTCAGCGGTGAAAAACTTGTACACTGTATCTGCTGGAGCGCTGAGCGAGCGCTCGATAAACGTTAAAGCGCTTGCTCTGCTCTCTGTGTGTGTGTGCCTGTCTGGGCCACACCCACTGAATGGAAAAGCTTCTGTCATTGACTTAGGTCGTTCGATCGATCGGTGGATCGGCAAATACAGATCCTAGGAACCAACATCCCTCTCCCTGCTTTTACTCCGCCCGCCTCATTTACTCGCACCTCTGAAAAAAGGGCCTCCCTCGATCCAAACCCCTATCCATGCCCCCGCTTTGCAAGTTCCAGACACTGATCTTGTTCCATTAGGCTGTTCTGATGGACATGGATAGGCGAGGGGTGATCACCGTGGCTTTGCAGCTTCCGTTTCCAATGATTGTTCTGAAATTGATAAAAAAATCGACCAGCTTGCATGCTTTGTGGGCTTAATTGAGCCAAAGCTGACTCATTGAGCTATCTATATGTCTGTGTTAAGTCAAAGTGGGGCAAGTTGGACCTGTTTTTATAGATGGCCCCTGGCAAGTGGAAAGAGATGCTGTCGTTCTCTCTTTTGAAATTTGGTTTGAAGAAAATTAGATGATGTGATGCGGTTGATGGCATAAGTTGAGGAGGAAGAAGAAGATCAAGGGCCACAAAGATGGCAAATCTTCTCACAAAACCTTATCTAGTTTCCGAGAATGCGTGTTCAAAGTTAGCTCGACCGAGCTTCTGCTGGACTTGCGTCAGATTACAGGGTTGCTACAATTCTCCTGTAAACAGCTCCAAAGAAAGTTGATGGTACTATCTTGTAATGAAAATGTCGAGGCATATTTCTGAGGGACTCGTGTCAAGAGTCAATCGAAATCGAAGGCCAAAGAAATGGAAGAAAAGATTATGAACTAAGGCAGAGCAAGCCAAGCTATGAATGGTGGCAGCTCTTGAAATGTGAGGAATATCTACTTGTAGTAGGTGTGAAAGCTACCATAGTGGAAACAAATGATGAACAAGGTGTCCTTTCTCCAACCTTAGTTCATGATATATAACTTCTTTCACTACC
>JBBBWG010003537.1:19463-31395 GCA_037176905.1 Azolla pinnata
CGATTTTAGAACATGAAGAGTTTTCCCGTTTGGAATGGAAAAGACGATTATAATTTGCTCTTGCAGATAGGTGCACACTCCCAGCCTTAATCATGTAAAGAAGATAATATCAAGGCAAATGAGTGATGACAAACTAGTTTATTATTTGCAGGTATTGCTTAAAATTCACAAATTTGTATCTATTTTATGCCTTCTTGACATGGGGCCAATACAACCACATTATGCAATGTTTCTGAGGTTTTACAGGTCCAAAGCTGTTGATCTAAATTTGCCACAATTGAATTGGATTCAATCCAAGGTTTGTTTCTTGTTGACATCCTGATTTGTATGTCCAAGACATGGAATCTTGGTCTCTTGGGGTTACAATTGCATGTAATAGTAAATTAAACTCTATGAATTCTTTTGTAATTTCAATTTGACGCCCAACAATTTTTTGCAATTTTGATATGATGCTCACAAGTTTCCAAAGAATTACCAATCTGATGCCGGTTATTGATAACAAATTAGTGAATCGGCCAATTAAGAGTCCGTCATTTTGAATAATTAGGTGATCAAACCATGAGTTTAAATCAATTATTTGGTAATTGAGTGGTAGAATCGATGATACAACATCAGTAGAAGCAAGCCTCATTCCAACACCGATTTGGAGCGGGATTCGGTCATTGATTGGTGAGAAAATGAGGGTTGTCAGAGCTGTTGCACGATGCTCATCATCTCGTATGACGTACGTGGATGATATAGAGGTATATGCGGATGATATAGAGGTATATGCAGCCTACTGCCGTCGACATGCTGAACTTCTTCTGGTGGCGATTGCATTAAGATGGGGAGTTTGCGATCGATGCAAGAAGCTGCAGAGAGCGGTTACAGGAAGCGAATCGATGGAAAGCTCCAACAAAAGCCGATGAGAATCAGTGGGAAGAAGGCTCTGATGACAAAGATCGGCAAGGATTGATTGATGGCAAGGCTCCGATACATGCCGATGAGAATCCATGGAAAGAAAGCTCTTGGATGAAGAAGATCGGCAAGGATTGATGGAAAGCTCCGACAACAAAGATTAATGAGAATCAATGGGAAGCTTGGAGCTCTCATGGAGAAGGAGAGTAGTGCAAATTAGAAGAAAACAAAAGAAGAAGAAGAAGAAGAAGAAGAAGAAGAAGAATTCTGCTACTCATCTTCTTGCGGCTGCGGAGGAGGAGGAAGCAAGAGGACATCGGGCCACGGCAACAACTTGGAAGGCCTTGAATTGACCAAAAACCACACACTTCTGGGAACCCATGGCTAACTGGGGATTCGTTGTTGCGGTGAGCTCTTGCATCCCTTTGCCTCGTTCCATTCGTCTCTTCTCCCCACGCAAATACTCATTCTCTTGCAAAATTCTTTGTAGACAGTTCAAATCTGTCATTGTCGGTTCTTATAGATAAATGTTTGCTCTTTGTCTGTCTGTTTTCAGACAGTCGCTTTTATTTATAGAATATCAAACCAATCACCTGATAGACTATCAACTCAAGCCTTCAAAGCATCTAGGGAATTATGAGATAGAGGTTGGGAACTCTTTGTATAACCTTACGGCAAGTTAGTTTGTTGAGAATGACTTGGATATTAATAGCTTACCCTGCTTAGCTGGTTTCCTTTGGAAGAGAGGCTCAACTTTTATGGCCTTTGTTAAGATCCAAACATCTTGATGATGATCTCATTGGCATTTCTGAAAGCAAAGGATGTGAAACCTTTTCTTTTATTTTATCTCTTAATGCGAATCATGCATATGGCTTCATTCGTTGTCTTTCGCAAGATTCAAGCATCTATAATGTGCTTCAACTATGCCTGCTTTTATGATTTCGTCAGTTAAGCAACCACAAAGCAAGGATTTCATCATCAAGTTTAAGACCCATACCGGAAAATTAATAAAAACAACCTTGAAAATCATTCAAATGATCAGAATTAGATTTATTTTCTTTGTATTTCAAATGCATTATTTTCTTAAGGAAAAATAACTTATTATTGACGCTATTTGAAGCATGTAAACTTTTAAGTTTTGTTAATGGCTCTTTAGCTTTAATTTTATTAACTATGATTTAAGACATTGCTTCTACCCATTGTCTGATAAAACCAATGTTATACCTTTGTATTTTTAAAAGTCCATTCATTGGTGGACATATCATTCGGTTTTATTCTAAACATGAATAAATACAAGTTTTTAATATAAAAACAAATATTTTATCTTTCCTTTCCATTATAGTAGTTTGTGCCATCTACCATGTCAAATTTGATGCAAGCTTCACCGTGACTTTACCACACTTGTAGACACGAGATTAGATGCGAATTTAGATGCGTAGTTGACACAAGTTTTTTGTGCTAGTTTGTCACCTATTTTTCACGACGTTGATATGAGGTTTTGACACCTATTTTGTTGAAACTATAAATAACCATTTTATTGTGACAAATTACAGCAAATTGGATGCACCTTTTACCGTGAGATTTGACGCTCCTTTGACGCCAATATAGACACATTTTAACGTGGGTGTAGACGGACATTTTTATGCAACTAAATTAGATTATTTAATGCTTTGTTTACCACAAGGTTTACGAGCTTGTAGATGCTCTTCTAGTCGCAAGTTTTGATGCACTTATAGACAAATTATTTCTGCTATTTTGATGCCCTGTTTACCGCGAGAATAGACGCAATATTGACACAAGTTTTTTCAGCCACTTTGACGCACTTTTTACTGCACTTTTGATGCGAGAATAAACGTGTATATAGACACGAGTGTTGCACTTGTTGATGCTCTCTTTGATGCACTTTTGAACCTAAGAGGAGTGATGGGCCACATGTACAAGTAGGGAGGCTGCATGTAGTGTCACGTGTCGTAGCTGTATGAATTCTCCAAAATGCTTAATGGTACCTTTTAGAATGGCTCGACAAATAAGTATATATAACATTAATGTCAAGGTTGAGGGTTTGAGCATTGACATGGCCATGATCATATGACACTTTAAGACTATAACCCTGTGCATATTCCCACTCATCTTGCGTTATTGATACTCGATGCTCTAACCGATTTACTCTGTCTAGCTCTTCCCATCCACCCATTTTGCTAAGGTGGTCTGCGAAAAGTCGGTGATGTGGCTTGGAAGTGGTGCACGTCGACCATGTTCACGACGGATGTGGGCACGCTCATGCTTGATGGATAGATGGGCCTTATGGTACCTTTCTACCCAAGCTCTCATAACTTGCGTGTTCAGGGTACAAAAGTTGTTCAATTTCGAATGAAGCTCCTGCCTAAAACTGACAGATTGGCCCATCCCTTGAGGAACGACAGTGGGTCCATCTTGTACTCTCACGTCCATCACGATTAGTGAATGTCTGATGGAGAAGGGGTGGGACAAAGACGAATCAGCCTCGTGTAAATACTGTGAGATAAATACCAAGCCCTCTTAGATCAACCACCCTTCGTTCATGCTACCTTTTGGTCATGAAACGCTTCATTGTTTTCATCAAACACTTTAAGAAAAACATCCATCTGCTGGAGACTGGGCCACATATCGCTATATCCTAGATCATGTGGACCAGCAGGTACAACTGGCTAGTCAAAATGGATCGCGGTAACATATCCTCAAAAAAACACACTGCCTCTACTACTTCTATCTGGGCTGCCTCTACACTAATTGGGTCCACCTCCTTGGCACTGACAAATCACACAAGTGGACCGAGCTTGTATAAACACTATCCCAGGTGTATTGACGTACAACTGGCTACACTAATCGGTAGAATAAACTATAGATGATAATTACAACAGATATTTGTCAGTGAAATTAAAGTTAAAACCTATGCCAGAAATTTTTGGTAATCCGATTAAGATTCTAATTTACTTGTAACGTCTTGTGCCAATCATGTGACTTCAAGCCCATGAGTTGCTCCACCTCTTTTCGTCTTTGTTTTGAGAAACCCTCTCTCAAACAATGCATGAATCCCGTTAGTATTTTGATTTGGGTGATCACCTCCTTCAACTCCCAACCATCTGATCTCCTCAAAGCCAAGGAGCCCTCAGTAATGTTGCTTGCCCAATCTTGTGCTCGACCGGCCACGCATTGCGTATCTTCTCGCAACACTACAAGTCCATTTGAATCGCTAATGAGTCTTAGATGCCCATCAAGTGGTCCTACACCATCGACATGACATTCTTAAAGATGTGCATAAGGTCCAACAAGTGGTTAATTTTCAAGTCCTCCCAATAGGGCAACTTGAAAAATATGGACAATCTGTAAATATTGCACAAAGAGATAAGTGCAGGGTTTAGGGTCTACGTTGTAGCAATTGTGCAACAACATTGCAACAAAGTTGTTGCAACTAAGCAGCAAACTCGTGGAGAAGTTGCAGCGGCCTTGCAACAAATGACATATAGTTTAACTTTCATACCTGAACATCCTAGGAATTACTTCCCAATTAGCCTGCACCCAAATCTCCTTCCACTACTTCATTGACATGCACACTAGTGCTCGGCCATTTTCTGATGGTTGGTAGCGATGATACGTGGATGGAAGAAATCTACCGTGATTCTTGTAGATGACTCATTTGAGGTGAGACGGTCGCGTTGATACGAGGGTTGACCCATGTTTGGGGCATGCATGGTACCATTGGTCGATAAACCTCAGAGATGAACAAAAATTGTAACAATGTAATTACTCAAAGTCGTTAGCTCCATGCTTAATGAACTATTTTGTATTAGTTCTAACCTGAACATTGCCCGAACCTTGGAAAGTATGCATTGTCCACATTAGAATGACTCTAAGCTGGAACTGATGTTCAAGCAATGCCATTGGGACAAATTTCTGACAAATTTCAGCAATGGTAACAAATTTCTCACAAATTTACAACAGATTTCAACAAATTCAAAAAAGTTTTGACACTTTCAGCAATGTGCGGTCAAATTTCTGACAAATTTCAGGTCTAAAGATTTTTTGTTTGATTTCCCTATATTTCAGCAAATTCCACTCAGATTCAGCACATTTCAGACATATATGAGTAAATTTTGGACAAACTTCTGTTGATTTCAATTAATGTAGTTGCTATATGACAGATTTTTTATCAAATTCATGTAAATTTCAGGTCTAAATCAAAGGATGAATTCTGTTTGATTTCCCTAAATTTCAGCAAATTTCTAGCAAAGTTCTGTTTGGCCAATTGCGTTGGTTAACTATCACTTTCTGCTACACATGGCGATCAAGAAGGGAATTTTCTGAATTTGTTGAAATCTGTTGTAAATTTGTCAGAAATATGTTCAACATTGCTGAAATTTGTCGGGAATTTTTGTTTCTACTATTGCAGCTTCAGAAATCAAAATTTGTCCAAACTTGTTTGAATTTTTATGTGCGACTAGGCAAAAATTTGTCAGAAATTTGTCAAACATTCAAAAATTTACCAGAAATATATCCTACATTCACACATTTGTCAGAAATCTGTCCAATTTTTTTTAGGAATTTGTCCAACATTCTGAAATTCGTCATCAATATACCAGAAAGCTATCTTAAAATTAAGAGATCCTGCTAACTTCCAAATTTGTTAGAATTTGATAGAAATTTGTCCTAAATTCAAGAAGTTTTTCCAAAATCTGTCCAAAATACAGGTCACTTGTTAGAATTCAAGTTCTTTTGATAGAAATCTGTCGTGGTTGTCAGAAATTTGTCCAAGATTTATTGTTTCTATCTCTGTTTCTGTCGCTATCCAAATTTGAATTTTGGTTTCTGCTTCAAGTTCCAAAATCTGTTGGGAATTTGTTTAGAACTATTGTGTTCAGAATTGTTGAAATCTTTTGTTAGACAATATATCTGAGAATTGAGTTCTACAATGTAAAATTTTTGCTTCCTGTTTCTGCTTTCTATCTATGAGGTCACAATTTATCTAATAGAAATGTGTCTAGCATTTTGAAATTTGTTAGAAATCTGTACGAACTTTGTTAGAAACCTAAACCCCTACATTATAGATGGCTAATAGATCGCCACTTCCTCATACACTTGACACTGAGTAGTATACATATCATGTTACCATAAGAGGAATCTGTTAGCATCAGATGTTGGCTCACTTTGTTGGTATGCCACCAACGGATGAGATAAGACTGTATATGGCAAGACGTTCACCTCATGTCCCGCCAGTGAGGAGTCAGCCAACATCATTTGATGCGAGCTTGGCCACCACTCTCATTATAGCGACACCCTAGATGGCTCAACCCCATGTGAAAGCCCATAGGCTGTCGTGCGACATGACGTGCATCGACGTCGGTTGTCCACCGACTCAACTATAGGGAGCTCAACTATGCCTCCCTTGTACACTTTGCCTTGGACCGGCACTAGTCCATTCGGAATGTCCCCACGGTTGACGTCCCCAAAATCAACCGAGGCCCCATTGAGTGACGCGAGCCCCACCTGGAGCCACACTGTCAGAGCAACTACACGAGAGCTGCTCGGGTAGAGCAGACCAGGAGGCAGTTGGCTTGGTGGGTGGCCCTAGAACTGTCACAATGCTGAGTGTAGGGCGACCAGCTTGGTACAGGGGGTGTCGGAGCACAGTGCTTGACATGTCGCTGCATATGCGACCCAGATTGTGTCAAATGGCGTAGTGAGATGGGGTAATGGAGGTGCTCCGGCTTTTAGGGTGGACTTTGTAAATATCTCAATAATTCACAAATGTTCCCTTTATATATAACCCAAACTAATTGAAGTTTTTATTTTTGTGTAGATGGGGGTTATTGGCCGCTGGCCGTATCCCAATTAGGAGGATTATCGCCGAATACATTCAAAATGTGAGATGTAGATGTATTTTAGAAGTCTCGGCTTGATCACAGACGATTAGCTACTAGGTACCAGTGCTGATTTGGAGGTAGGCGAAGGTGTAGTGGGTCCTCAAGAGCTCGAGTAAAACCCAAAGCTAGCGGTGCTTCATCCCTTGTAATCTGTCACTAGGGTTAGATATTTACAACGATAATAACCTTAGTGAGTACTGTTCGTCTCTGTAGACATTTTTGGGTTTCTTGTACGGACTTTAGTTGATTTGTATTTTTAGTAATAACAAACATTTTTTCATTCAAATAAATTTTAACTTTTAATTTAGTTCTATATTTTTATTAGTTAAAAATATGAGTCAAAATATTCAGTTAATTGTTGCAAAATATTGTAGTAAACACACAGTAAAATAGCGATAAGCAATAGCAAAGCACCCGCAAACGAGTAACAAACAATGAACAAGCATTTAGATACGTATCAATAAATATGCAGTAAATTTGTAGTAAATAAGCGTCAAATTTGTAATAACACTAGCATCAAATTAGCAATAAATCTCGCCTCAAATTTGTTGTAAATCTCGCATCAAATTTGTAATAAAACTCGCGTCAAACTTGCAGTAAATCACACGTCAAATTTTTAGTTAAACTCACGTCAAACTTGCGGTAAATCTGGTGTCAATTTTTCAGTAAACCTCATGTTAAATTTAAAGTATACCTCGCGTTTAAACCACTTCAAACAAGCAATAGAAGTTCATCAATCTAGCAACAAATTTTGCATTAAACTCACAGTAATCTTGCATCAAATGTGTAGTAAAGTGGCATCATCTATGCATTAAAGATTCAATAAACATCATAGCCAATAAGCAATAACACTTGTGTTAGGGTTGTAGTAAATCAAGCGTCAAACAAGTAGCAAACTCATGTCAAAAGCGTAGCAAATTCGCCCTAAAATGTCCACCAAATTCGTGGTAAAATGTGTAGTAAATTCTCGGTAAAACCAGTGTCAATGACTACGGTAAAATTCGCAATAAATTTACAGTAAATGGCGCATCGAAAGTCAAAAAGGGCGACAAATTTTTGTGTCTTTTACCATGCGTTTTTATGAAATTTTGCTAAAGAAATTACACGGTAAAATGCATGGCAAACTCGCTAATACCTTGTAGTGGATGGTCGGGCAGTAGCAGTCCATTACTCGCGGATTCACCTCTGTGAGCCGTATTGGGGTTGCCGAAGTTGTTGTCGTACCTTCTTGTGTACAATTAATTCTGTCACGAAATCTCGACACTAGCCGTAGTAGCTGATCCAGGCTCATTGTGATTTGGTCTCCTGTCAAATCTGAAATATCCATTTGTAGATCACAGGTCAGGTGATCTGCATCAGTTGTACTTGCCTATCGTTCTCTTGACGTACTTTCTGCGGCTTGGACCTATACTTCAATGACTTGTTTGTTGGCCGCTTCTACCCATTGTCGACCTTGCTCTCAAACATGATCTTGTTTTGTCCATTACTCCGCCCAAGCCCAACTTCTAGTCGTCATCAGTTAGATAGTTGGCTAACCGATGGATCCTTACTTGTCGACACCTCCGCTTGATTGGGCGCTTGGCCAGGAGGTGGGTGTGGACAATCGATCACATAATGCATGGATTGGCAACATCGGAGCATACGAGTTCTTTTCTATACTTCTTCTTGTCCCATCGACGATTTCCATAGGTTCGCAAGGGACCTGTATCCGTCCGTTAATCGGGCCCATCCTTTCGAAAATAATTGTTATTGTTATTGTTATTATATTGGGCTTGGGCATTATGTTGGGGAAAGCGGCCACCACGTGTCCCTTGATTGAACCTATTATTTCTGCGGGGTCTACGCTGATGCCCGACTAGTTCAATTGTTTGGATGGCTGGTGCATTCTTACATGCCAGAAGATTGCACTCACAAGTCGCCGTTGTATGTTTCCATGCTTGGCACAATGCACATCATTGTGCACATTCTACATTAGAATGTTTGAACTGTTAGCTATTGTGCACTACACAGCCTGTTGGAAAGCCTTCTCTTTGGCTTTTGGGAGTGGGGTAAGTGTGAAAATTTTGATGGTGAAGGTTCAACGCCTTGTTGAAAACCTCTATTAAAGGCATGGTTGAGAAATCTAATAGTGTGAAGGATGATGTGAGCGGTTCCTTCAACGCCTTCAGAAACTACCATTTTTGCATGTCCTCTAATGGAATGGTCTTCATCAAGCCTTGCATTGAGCAAAAACGCAAGAATTCCACCATGGATTTCACTGGTTGCTGTCGCAGTGAGTGGTATTCCTTTAACATTTCCATTTTTACTTGAAACAGCTCCTCGAACTTGGCCACCAATTCATGGAACGTGGTGAAAGTGTTGGTTTCTTGTTGGGTATACCAGTGCGTTGCCTAGCCCTCCAAGGACAACGGAAACTCCACGATAATGGATTCTTCTCATGCCATTGGGAATAATTCTTGTGTTCCATGATTCACTTGTGTTAGCCCTTTAATATGAAGAACCAAGACTATTATATTTATTTCCTTAATATTATGGATTACTCTGTAACTCCGTAATATTACGAACAAGTCCAACGACCTGGCCCTCGACTCTTCTCTGTGGACACTTAGTCCATCCACTCCAATAACCGGTCCATCAAATCTAATAACGGGTCTTACAACCCCAACCGCTCATCCCAACCATATGAGAAGCTACAACCTCGACAGCTTATCGGACCGAACTACCTCATGTGGGTGACTCGCATGACGCTAGTGTTACAACGAGCGAACCTTTATAATATCGTGAGCGGCATAACTTAACCCATGACGACGAATGGATGGCGAAAGATCTTCAAGCGCAAGCGAAAATCATGTTCCATCTTGGAGACACACAAGTGCAGATGATTCGACGGTGCAACACATTGGCAAAAATTTAAACATTCCTTCGAAGTATCTACCACCATAAAGACCTCTTCACCCAAATTGCACCCGTCAAACGACTCCTCATGGCCTTTGTTTTGGAGAACCAAGAAATGAACAAATTTATTTATGAATAGCGAACTCTATCGGATAACGCCCTCCTCTCTAGACTTCAATTAGATTCTAATCTTCAAGAAATGTTTCTCCTAATAATATTGTCCTCTTCATGGTGACCTTTTATCACCACATAAGCATTGATGGCAAACCTGTCACTCGAATCCCTTATGGCACGCATTCGGCAAAAAAAACTTATGTGCAACGGTGCTCACAACTCAACCCAATATGTGTAACGACAACTGAACTTCAAAAAGGGGCTGACATTTCGGAAAAACAATAACAACCAACCGGCCACCACCATCACTCCAACAAAAGTTTGTACGTATTATGGTTGAAATGGTAATCTCAAACGTGAATGTTGCACCAAGCGTCGTAAACAACATCATCAACCACAACTACATCAACCACAACATGGTTGACATCCAAGAGCACACCTCCAACAACTTGAAGCCCCGGAGCTTAGACAATATGTTATAGATTCTCTACAAATTATTCACATCATCATTAAATAATGACAATTGTGTGAATTCAAATAGAGTGGCTACTATACACCGATACAACCCATCATATGACTACACCACAAAAAACATTCGTTTTGTGACTACAAGGGACTTTCATATGGCACGTGCATCTACCTCGGCAACAACCACTCACTTACAACTATCGGCATTAGAGACCTCCACGTGACCTTACCAAGTGGAACAAGCGTCACAATCTATAACATATACAACATTTCGAGGCTTGGCAAGAATATACTTTCTGTTACAACAACTACAATGAGTGGATCATCTATGGAGTTTTTTCATGACTCATGTATTATTCACTTCAAACTCCCTAATGGAGAGTTCAAAATTATAAAATTGCCTCAAAGAAACCGCTTATATCCCATAACAATATGTATGTCTAATTCACATTATGTAATCGATGTCGTATCCACCCATAGCCGTCATCTAACCAAAGTTGTGTCTACTCTTATGTGGCATTATAGGTTTGGCCACATCAATTGTGCCACATTACTTTGAATGGTCAAACATGAGTTTTGTGACGGCTTACCCAACCCAATTGACTTATGTGAAGGTTGTATCCTAGTGAAGTTAAGCCACAAAACTCATCCCAAATCTCAAGCCAAATCCACTCAACTAAACCAATTAGTACATAGTGACCTCTTATATGGACCCATGGAAACAAGCTCACTCACAAGCTCCCATACTTTCTAATGTTCATTGATGATTTTAGCATGTACACAACTATTTAATTCCTCAAAAAGAAGTCTGAAGTACTTACACACTTCAAGTAATATTCCAACCTCATCATCCAACAACATGATTTACCAATCCAAGTGTTTTGCTCCAACAATGGTGGATGAATACAACTTAGGTGCATTTGAGGCTTTTTGCAAACACTACAAGGTATTGGCCTGTTTGCCACGAGTTTGCCGCGTCAAAATTCTCGGCAAATGACAATCTATTTTGCCGCGTCCATTACGACGAGTTTTACCGCGACAGAAAATTTTTTACCGCGACCATTACCGCAAGTTTTACCATGAATTTACTGCAATGTTTACCGCAACTATTACCTCGAATTTACCGCGAATTTACCGCGAGTTTACCGCGAATTTTACCGCATGTATATACGCGGGTATTGCCATGCGTATATATGCGATCTTTACCGCGAGTATTACCGCGCGTATATACGCAAATTTACCTCATATATTTCCGCTACTATATACGCGAAATTAAATTAAAAATATTTAAATTAAGAAAATGAACCTCCTTTTATTCATTTATATATATTTCTTTTTGTTCTCAATTTGAGAACATATATCTTCAAAAGCTTCTTCATTTTAAAAAGCTTCTTCATTTAGAAAGCTTCTTCAGTTTAGAACTTAGAAGATGGATGAGAAACTCAAGCCCTCACTACCTATTTATACAATATGTCTGTTTGTGACTATTCATGTGAGATATTTTCACTTCTTAGTTATCTGTCTCCTCTTGTATATATCAATTTATTTGTATATACATATATACAAACATATTTATCTCTGCTAGCAACCATACCTACATATTCATCAATATATACATTCATATTCACTTGTATATGGAGATAAGATAGATCATATTC
>JBBBWG010003548.1:8174-31394 GCA_037176905.1 Azolla pinnata
ACATAAATATGAGTTTCTTTCTTTCTTTAATTTTCTCTTTCTAGCCCCAAAACTTGACACACACAAATGCACCATACATACAAATATAGTGTATCTATTTAAATAGGAAGTTCCTTCTTTGCTTACCTTTCTCTCTCTTTCCTAGTGTTTTAAAATGTCATTTCCCGTTCTGTCTCACAGGATATCTTTAAATTGCATTAAAATCATTTTCTCTTTATTGCTTTGCCCCATAGCTGGGGTTTTCTCATCAAGCTCCCTAAGTATTGCGCACCACCATTACCATGCTGAACATGTGAACAGTCATTCACACAGTGAATCAAGATCATTTTCAGTATCCATTAGCAAGTGTCCTTCTCAAGAACCCACTCAAGGCAAAGTTCTGGGATTGCATTCAGACCATGAATATTAATCAGAGTGGCCAGTTTCTCAAGATACACAAATGGCAAAAGAAACAGTTTGTATCACTGCAAGAACCCACGTTTGTATAAACAATCAGGCTGTGCTGGTAGCAGGCAAATAATGTGCTGGCTGACGATTGCCGAGGTCAAACAACACGGAGCTAGAGTCCCTAGTATAATGTTAACATCAATAATAAGTCCACCCTAACACTAAGACTAAGTATTAGAACAGGAGCACCTCAGCTAACGGGTGCACAGACAATAAGACAAGCAGACCATAGCCTTCAAAGGTTATCCAAGTATCAAGAAAATAGTGGAACAGTACTAGAACTATCTTTATTTTGGAATGGACATAAACTTAGCCTAATCGAAACTAGTGTATTCCGTTGGAAGATAGAGTCTAGGAATATCTCACCCAAGAATCTTGATCATGCGCTGCAGGAGATCATACTGAGACTGTGCTGGAAATAAAGGTAAGCCCAAAAAGAGCTCTGCGGCAACACATCCAAATGACCACATGTCGATTGCAGTTGTATATCTTCTCTTGTGTCAGGGTCTCAAATTATTCTTAATATGCTTACCAAACAAACATACTAGAAGTGCTCAAAAAGCCCTTCTTGAAATTTTCCCCACGTTTTTAAACACACATCTTCCTAAGTACGTCTTCTGTACTAGAAGGTAAAGGCTTATGTCTAGCACCCATTAAGAAGGCGCCGGAGAAACACTGCAACATGGTTGTATACTACTAATTCATAATCCTGCTGCAGTTTTAAATATTCATTCAAATCCTTTGTTCGCTAGTGACTATGCGATAGGAAACTATCAATAACTCAAATTCATTCAAATGCAGACTGTGGCTTTTCCAGGACTCAATATCATCGCTTCACACACAGTAGATGCTCCTACATCAAGGATACTCATGGCCAATGACCACTTCTGGAGATCTGTAGAATCGGCTCTGTCATACAACATCACAATCCATTGTGGTGAAGGTAAGATTCCAGGTTCCATGAGAAGTGAAAAAGAATTAATTCGTACCTGAATATAGGAATAAACTGTCCGAAATTCCCTGCACGCCGATCCAAAGTCGATAAGTTTGAGTTCAGCAGATTCCAGGCTGAAACAAGTGACCTGAAAGGATTAGAGGGAAACTACAACTGGCAGCCTCGAACAATTTAATAACTCAATATTCATTCAAAGCCTAGGCTCTAAAAAAGAATAAACCGTGTTGTGAGGAGAATATTCTCTGGCTTGAGGTCACAATGAATCACACTAGCATCACGAAGAACTGATAGAGCGGTCAGAATCTGCAAAGACAAGGTCAAGACACAGATACACATGTATAAAAGATCAAGCACATAACTAAAGTAAACGTCATGTAACTCATGGGCATAAAGTGCTTTTTTTTTTTTTGGCATTCTCAGAAGCGAAGGGCTCAGGACAATGCCTGTTTGGTGAAAGTTCGAATGAGATTCAAAGATAATCCCTTGAAGCTGTTGGCTTTGAGAAGCTCGAATCTGGAAGACATTACGATAAGAATGCCGGTTAGTCCTTCTCAATGATACAACCAAAATGTTGGTTGCAAGTTTGCAACATCGAACAGAGGAACTTACAAGTTGATACCCAGCATCTCAAATACTATACAGAGATGTTCCTCGTGCATGAAATGCTCAAGTATACGAACGATGTGGTTCTTATCGCCTGGATCATATTTCTCATTCAGCTGCACATCCAGAGAAAACCTTACTTCAAGAAGAACTCTTCCGATACATGGCTGTTAACCAAACCCAACATCCTCTGGGATGTGAAAAATTACCATATTTAAGATCGAGATTTCTACAAGCGCTTGCTGCCTATACGCAGGCTGATTCTTGATTATCTTCACTGCGACGAAAGATTCCATCTGTTCCGACCAGCATTTGGCAACCTGTCCGAATGTACCCTGTCCTAGGAGTTCCTTGATGCTATATCTGCACCACATGCACACGGAAGGATGACTCAATATCAGTTCCATGATCTTACAATCCGCCGATGACGCAAGATTTCACGATGAAAGGTTGCTGTAGACCTGTGGTTTGTATCGCCGTTGACGAGTACTCCGTTGACAGCGAGGATGAGATCGGAGTTCTCATTATCGAGGCCTCCATTCGAGGCAGGGTTCGAGGGATTAGTCAGGTATCGCTTCGGTGGGTTATTGGCCTCTGAGTAGGCAAACGACGGATGACAGCTCTGATATGTCTCGACAATGTCCTTGGTAAGCTTTACCACAATCTACACACAGCCCCCCAAACACACTGCTTTCAGGGATTGAAACCCTAATTCCTGGTAAAGCTTTCTACACAAGATATAGGGGGTTTGAAACCCTAATTCCTGTGAAAAGCTTCTGCACAAGAGATACGGAAAGGAACAGAAACCGAGCTTGCAAGGTTCCCCTTTACAGATCCTTTCCTTCAATAACTATTCCTCCCATCTCTGGCTCCTCGCATAGACGGGTCCTTGGACTAACAACGGAGATGGAGAGAGAGAGAGAGAGAGAGAGAGAAGCAAGGGGGCGAAGGAAGTTACCGGATGATTGACGAGAAGCGGAGGGGGCCGTCTTGTGCTGAGGAACTGAGAACGATCTGTCGCAGCAGTAGCAGAAGCAGCAGCAGCAACAGACGATGATGATGACGATGGGGGTGGAGCGTAAGGTCTGAAGGCATGGCATCCCGAGGACAGAGGACTCCATCCCCTGTCCTCCGTCTCCTGCCTGCGCCGCCCAATCTCTGCGACCGCCTCCATCCGAACCCTAAAAGCCCGATACCTGGCGAAGTAGGTGCTTTCGAGAGGCGCGCCCTCGCAGGCGCAAACGCGTGATTCGTGGGGAGTCCGCGAGGCAAAACGCAGGCGCTGCTTCTGTTGCTTGACGTGGACGGTCCTGTCTTCGTTCGTTTAGGGAGATCTGAACAATAGGCATTCTCGGGGGAGGAGGAACGAGGCCGAGGACGAGGACGAGGACGAGGACGAAGAGGAGCTATGGCGAGCGCAGCAACGATGGCGGGGAGAGGAGCGAGGAGCGATGGCCCCAGGCTCTACGGAATCCGATGAAGGCGGAGAAGCGGAGCTCTAGCGCCATGGAAGCAGCATGGAGGGGAGCTCATCAGGCGGAAGGAGGGAAGGGAGGAGAGAAGGTTCGGTTTGACCCACAGACAGAGATGGAGCGAGCGAGAGACTGCAGAAATCGCCCACAAAGACAGAGAAAACACAGAGACGAAGAAGAAGAAGAAGAAGAAGAAGAAGAAGACGACGAAGAAGACGACGACGACGACGAAGAAGAAGAAGAGGGCCCCAAAGATCTCTCTGTCTTCTCTCGGTACAAATACGCGTATATTATACGGTGTACAAGCATGCGGTGTACGTGCATTGCCACGCCGTACATCATACGGTCCGTGGCCATGGCTTGGGCATGACTGGATGGGTGCCCTCCGCACGTATACGGCGTAGAAATACGCGTACGGCTGACTCGTATCGGATCGCTCGCACGTACGCCGTATTCCGCTCCCTGCCGCCGCAGATCCGTACAAGCCGCTGGAACCGCATCGAGTACGCTCGCTTGCAGAGGCGTACGTGCCCACGTACGGCGTACTAATGTACGCGTACGATGTGCACATGTTTTTTGTGCAGGATCTACCGTATCGGTACGAAAGACGGCGACGGGGGGGTGTTCTCCCGGCGTAGAAATACACTTCCGTATGTGTACGGACGGTGAATGGAGCGTACGTACGAGTACAATGCAGCGAGCATAGGTAGAATCGATCGGACGAAGCTCGTCTTCGAGCTGAGGAATCATCGTCCCCTGCTTGGAAACCATCATCATCATCACCATCATCATATATACCCAGTGAGCCACATCATCTCTTCTTCCAGCTTCCGCCAAATCTGTAAAAAATTTAAGTCCCTTCCAGATCGTATTCGCTTCTTCTGCGTGTTCTAGCAGCTCTCCACCTGAAAGAAACAACAAAAAAAAACCCTGCTCTCGTGATCGGTACCTAATGTCCCTTCATATACATACACACATGTTATTGTCTCCTGAACCTACTTATTGCTTTCCCAGGGACCACCGCTCTTGTAAAGCTCTCTCGCCTGCTATTATCGTCTCATTCGCAACCGAGCGTATCATCGAGCAGTTGTAGAAATGTCAGCCTTCGATCTGTACAAGCTAACGATGACCACATTCTGATTCCAGTCGTGATGCATGCAGTCAGTACAATGTGATTCCAAGAGTGAGAGGTGTAGGTATCTAGCACAAAATGCTTCAATCAATCATAAAGGTAGCAATTGCTTACCTTTTGATCCGCTAGAATAAAACAATCAGCCACACATTGCTACATATATGTACTTGTAGCCATAAATCTTTGGAATAATACATTCTATAACCAATGTAATATGACGAGTGTCTTCCAACTACTTCTACATCTCCAACTCTCCTTTAATTCGGGCGTTTTTTTATGAAACCTTGTTCTACAAACCAAACCAATTATTGCGTTCCATTTTTTCATAAAATTACATGTTTCATTAGTAAAAATTATATACAAATGTTTCGGGTAGAAGCCTTACTTGCATTTATATGTCACAAAGCTACGAACATCGTTTAATAAAGTTATATATATATACCTTTCGTGAGAGCAAGGAAAACATTTTCTTTTCTCATCTAATTTAGTTGATGAGCCATCCCTCCTATGCTGGTTCAAACCACTAGTTTGACTGTAGCTTGCATGCCTAATTCTTTACACTTCATTTGTATTGCTTTTATGATTATACCCTACAATCCCTTCTTCTGTAGTGTTCCCTATGATCTTAAAAAAACCAATGAGGTGGGGTGTATTTCCATTTGTGACATTGGACATCACCTTTGACAATTTGTAAGAAGCTCCACACTTGCAAAAAAATTATTTGAAGTACAATGCATGAGTTTAATGCTCCTTTAATGATTCAATTTGACTGAGACAAGGTTCTATCCATATGGCTTTCAGTGTCTCCTTAAGAGGAACCTTTACACCTTCAAAAACTTGTCTACTTTTATTACATGATATAAACCAAATTGTAGTATTGTTGATCGTTTGTCTAGAGTTATCTCTTGATTGAGATTTTCTCGTTGTTGTAGGTTTGCTCTAATTCTCCCTTACCTGATATTCCAATAAAGATTAGTTTGATCAACTTCGTATTGTAAGTAATAGGAATTCAATGAAGACCATATTACCAACCCCCATATAAGTATATAATATTTGCCCAAGGTTACCATCAATCTTAATATCCTCTTCCAAACTTGTTGTGCAGTAGAACATTCCCCAATAGAATGTAATTGAGATTCAATTACCTCTCCACATCTTTGACAATTTGAAGGCGATCTTACCTTGCTTGCCCACTTATTATAGTGGATTTTTGTAATAATTAACCATTGCAACAACAATGGCATATTGCCTTTTTCAAAACTAGTCCAAAATTTCAATAGAACAAATAAGAAATATCATAGTGCATCTAGTTTTTCCATGTTGGGGGGGCTTTTTTCTTTCTACCCAAACTTGTGTTGTACTGAAGTAGTTTAATGTTCTTTCTTGATTCTCTAGTTTTTCCCACAATATTCTATTTGGATCCCAAGTTAATTGTAGGGAGAGTTTTACTTTCATATATTCACACATTTACCTCTTCTAATAGCTTTGCAAGGGGAGACATAATTATCCACTTTTTCCAAATAGCCCTATTAGTCTCACTTTGACCCATTCTTTGATTGCCTCGCCATCTCTTATCCCACGAATCTCCCTAGTTGGATCTATACAAAAAATATTTGTAAAGTTCTGATTTTTAATCACACACATCATTCCTTGAAAGTTTGTTGTCCTTTGCTTTGTAAATGATTGAGGTATAACTTGATTCTTCCATTGGCCCTTTAAGAGGATGTCTCTCATTATTTTTTCACCCATTACACTTTTTAACCATTGGTTTTGGGCATTTTTCTCTTAATTGCATCAAATATTTCGATAGCATCTCATGCTTAAGAATATATTATGCCTTTCTATCCTTTGTATCTTTCCGAATTTCATAAACACAATCCCATTGCATTTTATCAATTTTAGGCCCATTTAAGGGCACTCCATTATATCATCTAGATGTTCTATCTTTTATCAATTTCTTTTCATCTCTTTGATAAGATTTTGCTTAGAGAACCCTCTCTCGCACGAAACCATAGTAGATGGAATAACCAAAGTAACTTGTCATAATTTAATCAAACGAGGGAAACTATCTTTCAAATCCCAATTTTTGCAAAACATACGCCAACCTTCGTATGTAAGGGAGAGAGTGAGAGAATAAAGAAAGAGGTAGAAGTAAGTGAACTAGGGGAGACGAGAGAGAGAGAGAGAGAGAGAGAGAGAGAGAGAAAGAGAGAGAGAAAGACTTAGATTTATGTTCAAACTAAGCACATGTCTGGGGACTTCTTTTGTTTATAACAAGTAACTAGTAATACAATTATACATGTATATATTGTACAATATACAATATGATGTACTATTATTTTGGCCTTAACAAAATTTGACATTTTAACCAAATTTTAAACCTTCATTTTTATGTTTTTATCATATATATGCCCGTCAATGTTGATAGTTTCATTTTCACATTAACCTTCATATATGGCTAAATTTGCCCAAAACAGTGAAAATGGTTGTTAAAAGGCAACACTGGGCTTGCCATGTACCCAATGATATTGTTTGTCTATTCATCATCTTTCACTAGTTTAGTTTAGACATACAACCAAATACAAGGCCATTTTGTTGAATTCAACATTAGAGGTTGCAACATCATGTCTTTGTCGTTGCTCCTAGATGCCATAGTGATGAGATATTCTCATATTTTATCCTAGGCTCAAAAAATCATTTTAATGAAATTTTCTTCTCTGCTTCTTGTCCAATAAGCTCTTGGTTGTTTAGTGAATAACCAGTTGCCACTGGCCCAATTTATTTAGTGTAAGTGCATGAGTTCTCCATATAGCTAGAATTTTCCTCCTTGGACCACCTATAGGAAGTAGACTTCTTATTACAAATTTACAAATTAATGCTTTACTTTGTAGTCGTGGACAAACAAGCACATGCAACAATGGTTGGAGCTGGTTTGCAATTACTTTTGCGAAGATTTTATATATCATATTCAAGATTGTTATCGTCTTTCGTTTACTAATGTCATCAGATATTTTTTCACCTTTTGAAATCAAGAAAATAAGTCCATTTGAGAACCCTTGAGTCATGTTATTTGAAGCCAATATTTCACATTGGCTCTCTCCAACTATTTCCAAATTATTTTTGAAGAAGGCCAACTTTAACTCATCCTACCAGGATAACTATGGTTAGACATATTATCCAACGCAACAGATAATTTTCTTTTGTAATTGGTTCACACAATTGATCATTCATATATATTTTGGAACCAATTAAGAGAGAGATATATATCTCCATATAGTTTCTCTCATTCCTCTTTGTTTTGTATTTTCAATTTTTTCTATTAGAATTTTTTCATAAAAATTTGTTGTTATCTCATGACTTTCTTTGTTGTTTGTCATTGTCTCTCTTAACTGTATGTCTATATGCATGTATGCATGTTAAGGTATATTTTTCATGTATAATCGTACGTAATCATTTTCTATTTATGTTTAATTTGGATGCACTATTATGCATTTCATTTAGAATCATAAACAATTGGTTCTCAGTACTTTAGATATGTATAAAACTTTGGGCTTATAAATCATTTTTCTTTTGTAAACTCATTTTTATCATATACCTTGTGTATCAAACATAAAAAAGGTCATTCACATAACAATATTGAACATCATTTTCAAGCATAAGTAAATGGTACAAATTCTTATATGATCTTGCTATGCAACCATTACGATAACAACATGTGATAATCTTTATTTGATTTTTTCCTTTATTTTCTCACTTGAAGATAAAAACATGCACTAAAATCTGTCTATGGACTTTGAGATGGTGATAATTATACGCAATGGTATGTATTTACTTGTACACACAAACATAGGTTAGGATCTAATTGAATCTCACGAAGCTTTTTAGTTTGATTTTTATCTTAAACTATGTACATACTTCTCAATCGGAGTCATATTTGTGAGCATGAAATAATAGTTCTGTTAAACGTACTTGTGGGCGAACATGGTTTCTCTTTTAACATCTAACTGTACAATCAAAATCTTTCACATAGATTAAAAATAGCCAACAATCTCTTAAAATTGCCTTGAATACGAACCAGAATGACAATCAGAAGGCTTGGCCCATCAACTGTCTTTTTCTGAACATTTTGTGCATGCTATCTAATCGATCGATATATACGTCGACAGATTATCGGATTCATGATGGGGTCCTTTCGATCAGAGAAGCGACGCCAGATTCCTTCTTGCTCCTCTCTAGACAAAATCAGGTGCATATGGCATGGTTTCGATCCGAGAAATGATGCCAGATTCCTACTTGCTCATCTCCTGGCAGGGAGAAAAAAAATGCCCACATGGCACACAGCATATACCCTCAGATGCATGTACGTGTGCGTGCGTGCATGCATGTATGTTATGCATGCACGCATGTGTGCTTGCGTGCATGGTATGTATGCGTGCATATGTATGTATGTATGGGTGGATGCATGTATGTGACGCTGGATGAATGTATGCATGAATGTATGTATGTGAGCGTGGGTGAATGTATGTATGTATGTGACCGTGGGTGAATGTATGCATGTGACCGTGAGCGAATGTATGTATGTGACGGTGGGTGAATGTATAATGTGACGATGGGTGAATGTATGCATGTGACGGATGTATGCATGTGACCGTGGGTGAATGTATGCATGTGACGGATGTATGCATGTGACCGTGGGTGAATGTATGCATGTGACCGTGGGTGAATGTATGTATGTGACGCATGTATGCATGTGACCGTTGGTGAATGTGGATGAATGTATGTATGTGGCGCTGGATGAATGGATGTATGTGGCGCTGGGTGAACGGATGTATGTGACCCTGGATGAATGGATGTATGCGGCGCTGGATGAATGGATGTATGTGACCGTGGATGAATGTATGTATGCGTGCGTGCATGTGTGTATGCATGTGCGTGTGTGCGGGTGCATGCATGTATGACCGTGTGCGTGCATGCATGCATGTATGTATGTATGCATGTGTGACCGTGTGCGTGCGTGTATGTATGTATGCGTTGGTATGCGTGCATGCATGTATGCATGCATGCATGCATGCAATGGTCCAGAAATATCTGAGAGTCTTCAGAGTGTGTGTGTTTTTTCCATGGCGATGGCGGCCTGCAAATGCCCTCCTCTTCCTCTGCCTCCCGACGCCATAGCTGCTTCTTCTCCGATCCTCAAGCGCTCCTCGCTTCTGCCCATCAACGCCCACACTTCCTCTCCCCCCGCTCTTCGATCCTCCGCCGCTTTCCCCTCTCGCCGCGCTCTCTTCCCCCCCCCATCTCTCCCCCCTCGCAGGCCAGTGAACAGCCTCTCTCTTTTGTTTTGATCTTTGGTTTTGCTGCTCTCGACGGAAAAAGTTCCGACCATCCCTTCTCCTGCTCTGCAAAGGACTCCCTTTTTTTGTTTGGATGCTGTTTATTTTGCCTCTCCATTTTGTAAGGTCGGACATCTGATTGCCTACTTTGCTGTCGTGCAGAAAGCTCAAGAATGTAAGGTCCGTTCTTGCAGAAGAAGCCTCGGAATCTGCTAACGAACCATCCACGGGGGGATCTGCTCTAGGATCTCGATGGGACAGAGCCATTATCAAGGCCGAGCAAGGCTTCAACATTTTCCTTACTGTAATGCGCCTCTCTGCTTTTACACGGTGCCTAAACATCTTTGATGTTTGGATATACATATTTCATTTTTTGCGTCAGTGCATGTGCTTATGCATCTTGGTGTATGGATATACATTTGACCTGCATCTTTATAATGCATTATTAAACGCTTCGTACCCGATTTTCTGTCAACATGAACTTATGGTCCAATCAAATTATATCTCATGGAATTGCAGGTAAGAGTGCCCTTCATATACTAATTTCGTCGGGTTTGTTTGCACTTTGATGCATCTAGTACTCGATCGACCCAAATACTTGCAATATATTTGGGGTTGGTTGCTCTTCTTAACATTATCTGATGTGATAGCTGGCATATGCTTAGGCTATGGCAATGCTATAAGAATGATCTGTTGCATGCAGTGTATGCGAAAAAGGTTAGTTTTTCTGAGTTATCCTTCATGACACTTACCTATGTCAAATCTTTCGAATTGCTGCATATTTTTTGGGAACCCTTTATTACACTGTATGAAAGATAAACCACCTATTCAGCCTGTTAGATCTTGTGCACTAAAGTAGAATATAAGCTCTTTAAGATGAGGTGGGTAGCATCGAAAAATCTGTACAGGTGAATGAGGGAGTAATGGAGGCAGCAAGCTGAGAAAGAGAAGGAGAATTCATACATGCTTCTCGTGTTAAAAGAAGATTTTAAAAGATTTTGACATCATGCATTTTTCTATCTCTGAACAATGTGAAAGGATTAGAAGAGAAATCTGAGTGGTCTAATGGCAAAAACATAAAAATTTTAATGCTCATAAAGCGAAGAGGAATATCCTCTGTAAAAACTAAGCAAATGTTTGACTAGGGGTGGCTTTGGGCCATTAAAGTCCCAAAAATTGCCCATCTAAAAACCGAGGAAGCTCCTCTAAGCTACATCTTCCACCATCTATGCGTTCTAGATCTGTTGATGTAACAGTAGTTGACCAAGGCAAGGTGTAGAGATGTGTCTACGTCTTCTAGCACCAAAATCGAAGAACATTAAAGACTCCATATTGACATGTTAGTTCGAATACAATGTCAAAGGGTAGGAGAGTAATGTTACAGCAAAAACAACTCTGATGATTGAGGCTGCAACAAATGTCACAGTCGTAGTTGCTGTGGATCAGAACCCATAAAAGCATCATAAACCAACATGAGAGCATGAGATACAATTAGACAGATAGAGAATACGTATGAGAAAGAAGTAGATGAAGTAGCTTATATGCCAAATGTTCCCTTGTTAGCTGATGACGTTGGGAGCAAACGAATGATGCTGGGTGTAAACATCCTTACATAACTATGGCTAACTGGTTATTTATACATTTGAACACACTTTATGCAGTTTAGGCTGGCCACAGCTAATGATGAAAACTAAAGTATAATAACAACAAGAGATCACACGATGTTGATGTGGTTGTGAAGGTAATAAGCAGCCTGATGTTAGGACTATTTAAATGGAGCAAAAAGGTGCTAGTTGTTAACTATTCTCATATTTTAGTATTGTATCCCCTCCCTCCCCGTTTCTCCTTCACTTGCTTTATCTTGTCAAATGCTGCATATAAAATTCAACTGTTTTCTGGTTTATATGCAGGATACAGTCATTTTTTTGCTCGATGCTTTGTATGCAGATCGGCATTATTCACGGTTTTATGTCTTGGAAACCATTGCAAGAGTACCCTATTTCGGTATATGTTTTTTTTTAGTAGATAGGATTTTTCTGTTCAAGTGGACTGGATTATTTTTGTAGAACTGACTAAGCAGTCATTGAAATTATTATTTGCCAGCTTTCTTATCAGTACTGCATATGTACGAGAGTTTTGGGTGGTGGCGTCGGTCTGATTATTTGAAGGTCCATTTTGCTCAAAACTGGAATGAACTTCATCATCTACTTATTATGGAGGTCTTTTCAGCCTTATTATCTTTTTCCTTTTAAATTGTGGAGATTTAGTTATTTGTCTGAAAGTCTCAGATGCCATAAAATGTTTGAAGTTTTTTGTCAAAATTGTTACTGCGTGTAGGCCTTGGGAGGAGATGAGAGATGGTTCGATCGATTCCTTGCTCAGCACATTTCCGTTTTCTATTTCTTTTTAGCGGGATCAATGTATCTGGTCAGCCCAAGAATGGCGTGTTAGTAAGATAGCCTTTGATATTGCTATGTATCTTTATCAGATTCTTATGTTACTACACAAAATTGGGATAAACATATGAGAATTCTAAGAGGTGGTTGTTTTTTCGTTTTACAGACCATCTTTCTGAATGCGTCGAAAGACATGCCTTTTCTACATACGATAAATTTATCAAGCAACATGGGGGTTGGTGTAAAAATTATAAAATCAAATTGTAGACCTTATTCAGTAATCATTTATAGTTTTCCTTTTTGTTTTTGCAATGTCTTTTTGTTCCTGAAAACCTTTTTATGGTTGCTTTTTTTATTATCTAGATGAACTCGTAAAACTTCCTGCACCTGCAGTTGCTGTTAAGTACTATACTGAGGGTGATCTCTATATGTTTGGTAAGTTTCCTATAATTCCTGTTTATTGTTCCCATATCGCTGATCAGTAATGTTTATTGCTATCTTCTTTTCCTGTTTTTGTTAGATGAGTTCCAGACAAATCGTATTCCTGAGTCAAGGAGGCCTAAAGTTGGTAAATATGATTGATCACTTCCTCTCTCCATTTGACTCTTTTAAACACTTACAATGCTAACAATCCAATACCCCACCCATATGATTGTGTGATCATGATTGTTGAGACAAGCTTGTATGACATGTTTACTGGAAGTTGTTGTATGGGATGTCCGCTGAAGTGGTTTATGATTGTCCACACAACTTGTAAGCCATGTCTGACGCTTTCTGTGATTTTGCAGACAACTTATATGATGTGTTTGTGAACATTCGCGATGATGAAGCTGAACATTGTAAGACCATGGTGGCATGCCAAACGCGAGGGAACATTCAATCTCCACATGCAGTCATGCCCGTTAAGAACATCGATGGCGAATCGCCACCAGCTGAATGCTCTGGCATATTGGAGTGCTTACTCACTTCGAGCTTGCTGGCACAGAAAGTCGGAGAGGATATCTCTGCTAACAAGCACTGACGATGATGCTGCAAATGCATGTGAGAAGTATTTAGAAATCAGATTTGGTACAGGATATATATATATCTGTAGCGGTAGAGCAAATATGTACAGCAGGTTTTAGTCAAATTGTGTAATGTGGATCGATTGATTTGAGTTTGGAATGTCATTTCGGACAGTATTAATCATGACATTGCATCGATTGGCATCGATCAGCTCGATCATATCCTTTGTAAATTGTACTCGGCTGATTGCCATTCCTCTGTTTGAATAAAGCCGATTAATTGAATAAGCTTGTGATTTTCAATGGAACTTTAGCTCAATGTGGAAAAAATAGAATTAAGTGAAGTAGAATAATGGAAAAAATAGATGGATTTAATCAAATGAAAGGAAGAAAAAAAGCATAAGCGAAAAGATAAAAACAATAAGTAAATAAAGAAGGCATTTTAATTCTTCGAGGTAAAGATCGGAAAAAACAGAAAGAGGTTTAAAAACAGAGTAAACCGAGAAACTCATAAAATATTTGACGAGTCTTGCCACACGAACAAAGTTTCTTCGTTGAGTAAATGACACATTTTGTTTCCAAAAGCTAAACTAATATTTGCTTTGTTTCATTAACTATCACCAGTATGTCTAAGCTAACATGATAGATTGATAATTTTTTTTCTGTAATGAGTCTACGCTCGTAGAGCAGAGGAAATACTCTTTTGATCGGTCGATGCTTGAATCAAAATATTGGAAATGCTCTCCAATAATTGTAATGGTTTCAATTCCTTACGGAATGTGATAAGCTGGTCATCGATTCATAAACCTGACCAAATCAATACCATCAAAGTTTATGGTTACCCCACACACGTATGCTGTGCTCTATTTCAGATCAAGTAATTCAACCTCCATCCCCAGGATGAGAAGAAGAAGAAGCTAAAGTTATTTTGCACTCCAAGCTCATGCATAACCAACTATACGATCTCATTCCTGTTATAAATCAGCAGAAGCTCAAGATTGTATTGAAAAAAACAAAATTATGTGGAACGGATTAGGTTGGATTATCAGCAAGGTTTACAATTTCAACAGGATGATGGTACAGCAGCAACCAGAACAGCTTTTTGCTTTCCCCTAATGGGGAGCCAACATCACATTCATTGGAAGCTTAGCTTCTCTCATTCATGGGAAGCTTTGAGCTTTTCTGATGGAAAACCAACATCACATTCATTGGACGCTTTTGAGCTTTTTTGATGGAAAGCTTGGCACCGAATTCATCGGAAGGATGCTTTTCTGATGGAAACCTTTGGCACCACACCACATTCATAGAAAGGAAGCTTTGAGCTTTTCTAATGGAAAGCTTAAGACCACAGTCATTGGACTTTTTCTAATGTAATGCTTGAAAAACCAACAAGTGGAAGCCAAGTAGTTGCAATAAAAGCACCAGCTTGCATGTGCTTCCTGCATACACCGTGATACATTTGGGACGTATTTGTCAACGTTAGAAAGGTCGAACAAGAAAACACACATTCATTCAATGTTCAAGCGAACTCCGGTTGCAGTAAAAAAATAACAGCAGTGACTGGCATTGATGTTCTTCCATTGCCGGTCTGCCAAAAATCTTTCAAGTCACTATATAGCCAAGACATCAAATGAATTCATCGCTTTCTCGACGGCATATTGGTTGGGAATCCAAGAAGCTATGCATATCACTCATCCATGCAGCCAAAAAAAGACATGATTGTACCGCATACGATCTTTTGCTCTCCTCGAGATTTAATTCTGTCGGAAGAAGAAAAGACCTTTACCGCGCTGTTGTGTTTCAAACTCGCTCGACCTTGACTCAAGGACGTTGTGGAAGTCAGTATCTGCTAGAGCATTATACGCGTACGATCTTCAATGCTCAGCAGGAATCGAGAGCATGAACACTGCCCATTCTTGAGAAAACATCACTATCATCATCATCATCATCATCATGTGTTGGAAACCACCCACAAAGAGCTGCAACAACAAGCTGTCGAGAAAAAGAGAAAAAGAGCGAGAGACGGACAAAACTTGCAGCGTTTTTTCTCCATGAAAGTTCGGACTTGGTGATGAGGATATAATCATAATGTACAAGCTGCGGTGGTGCGTGGGACGGAGCGAAAGTCAGTAGAAACCAAGAACAAGAACCCACATGCATAAAAAAAAGAGCCCTTTTTGACATCATCCTCACAAGAAGACAGAGAGGAGTTACAAGGATTCTATGTCTTTTTTGGGGGGGCAGGTTGAAAATAGTTTGTCTTTTCCATATCCCTTGGCAAAAAAAACAGGGTCGGCTTACGAGGTCAAAATCTAAAAATCAGCAGCATGTCCAAAATACGACTACGCTACAAGAAGCTCCACCCACTTCCCCAAATTCCCCCAAAAAGGATCTTGCAAAGCCACAAAAATAATAGAAGGCATTCAAAAGGAAAGGGGGGAGGGGGGGGGGGGATATGGAGGAAGGAAGGCACCCAAAAAGGACATGAACGGCTGGCTATACGGAGAGAGATAGAAGTCAAGATGTGTATGTTAGCTATACACAAAAGAGATACAACATTTGGGTCAATCTTTGGAATCTGGGCTTTGCTTTGGTTTGTTTCAGGGGCTAGTATGTTTTGGGGGGGGGTGTTTTTTTGTTTTTTGTTTTTTTGTTTTCTTTTGTTGTTGTTGGGAGGATTTTGTCAAGAATAAGCGGAGGAGCCGAGAGGCGAGCTAGAGTCGGAGCCACCAGCAGAGAAGACAGACAAGGAGTCATCCTTGTGTTGCATGGCAACAAAGTTGAGGGGGCCAGAGGGGCGAGGGGGAGGAGGAGGGGTCCCGAAGCTGCTGCTTCGAGCCCGACCAAAAGGGCTGCTGTATTTGCTGTGCCCACTATTGCTACGGGGAGTGGAATCGGGCGTAGACAAGCGCGATGATCCCAATCCCATGACAGTTGATGAGGGTGATCTGCGGGGCGTCGAAGGGGCGCTCGGCGTCGTCGATCTTGCCCCTCCCACCCTCTTCGGCGTTAGCCTCGTCGGGCTCGGCTTGCTTCCATACACTGCCTCCTTTGCATTCATCAGCTGATCTTGCATTCGCTTCTGATCCTGTTTTTTTGGTTTTGGTTTTGGTTTTTTGGCTTTGTTTTTGCATCCATTTCTATAAACATCATCATCATCATCATCACCACCATCACCAATGCCCTCCCCCCCCCCCCAACCCAACCGAATCCCAAACAAAACTCGCTCGCTTCGTTTCGACTACTTCACTGGCAACACAGGAGCTGAGCTTCTCTGGAATTTACTTTTCAACAATATCGACAAATTTACCACCTACACCCCCTAAAAATAACACCATTTAGATCCACACTGCAGTACTTTCTAAGCTTGCCTAACCCTTATTTATCAGCCTTGCAGCTCCTGTTAGCAGTCGGTTTCTTCTACTATTAAACCCCGTAGGAGCTGATCTCTGTCTGCTATTTACTTTGAAAATATGGACAAAAAGAAACCCAACAAGAAAAGAATTGGACAAGCCTGAGCGTTTCGAAAACATCTTGTATAGTTGCCTATACCCTCATCCCCCCCCCCATTCTCTGGTAATTTTTTTTTCCTATTAACTGCAGAGAAGCTGATCTATGGTATTTAGTTTGAAAATATGACCAAAGAACAACCCCATAAGAAAACAACCGGAAAAGCATTATATAAACGTTTCGAAAGCATTTTGTATAGTTTACTATACCCTCATCCCTCCCCCCCCCCAATCTCTGGTATTTATTTTACAATTAAGAGCACGGGAGCTGATCTCTGGTGAAAATATGACAAAAAAGTACCCCAACAAGAAACGAACCGGAAAAAATGTTTCAAAAGCATCTTTGTATAGTTTACTATACCCTCATCCCCTGCATCTCTGGTATTTGTTTTACTATTAACTGCATACGAGCTGATCTCTGGTGAAAATATGACAACAAAAAATAAAATACCCCAACAAGAAACAAACCGGAAAAGCATTATATAAACATCTTCTATAGTTTACTATACCCTCATCCCCCATATCTCTGGTATTTGTTTTACTACTTCACTGCACAGGAGCTGATCTCTGGTACTTACTTTGAAAATATGATCGAGAATTCCCCAACGAAGAAAAGAAGAAATACTCGAAAACATGTCCCTAGAACCCTTTTGAAACCTTTGAAAAGCATTTTAGATGTAGTTTACTATACCCTCATTCTCCGCTTCTCATCCTCTCGCTCATGCCTGTTGAAGATGTAATCATCGAGCATCGAAAGGAGCCGCATCTGCACATTCAGTAGTAACACAGAAAATAAAAACTGGCTGATTCTCTCCGCATATTTTGCATACTCTTGATCGATAGCTCATGAACCTAAGTGGTTTAAACAGAGGGTTAATTTCACTTACCCCATCAAAAAGAAAGCACATTCCTTTCTCCTCTTCCCATGCTCGAGTCTTTGCAATCAGTCCATCCACCAGAGCTTCCCGTGTGCACAGCCAACATGGTTAGGACGAGATCATGTGACTCCTTTGCAAAAAAGATCTCCCTCAAAAAAACATAGACGTCTCTACAGTTCTTGCATGCTTATACCTGGTAGCTTTGTGACTGTAATCCGAGCTTTCTCAGCACGCTTGAGATTAAGATGAGCACCCTTGGTGGCACTATATCTATTATGGTCCTGAAAGGACTTGTCCAATCTGAGTGACATGTGGATACACACACAAACATCGAATGCCAATGTAAATCGACATCCTTACCATGCTGTAATCTTCGAGCCACCTCTCCTCTTCACAAGCCGCAAACCATTTATCAACTCGCTCCAATACCTCTTTTCGGCTCTCAGCCTCATATTCCGCACGTAGAATCTGTTCCTCAATGTTTACTAGTAGTTCTGACGCCTCTACCATTCCTACAAAGAAAGTAAACACTTGGATAAGCAAAACGTTATGCTTTGAAAACGGGGAAGATTTTTAAGCTCCCCGGACATGAAAGACTAACTTTTGGGAGTTTTATGCATGTACCAGAATCTATCAAGGCATTTGTTTTGTCAGAAGTTGTGCTTGGATCAGGCTCCATGTGTGCCTGTCTGCATACATCCTCTAGAACCAATCTTTTCTTCAGTACAAGCTCCTTCATTTTGCTTGCTTTTAGCTTCTCCAACTTCTGTATCTCCATCTTCACCTGAAACCGATGGAACGAGATAGAAGAATGTACGTGAAAATGAGGCTTTTCCAAACACTTGTAAAGTGGTTTCTCCAGAATAAGACCATTTCACCTGTTCAATCGTTTCCAAGCTGAGAGCACCCGGACCAGAGATTGTGTCTCCTTGCCGGATCATGTGATGGAAACCTTTCTGCTCCCTCAGAGGCGTATCTAGAAGCTTCCATAGCTCTACCAATGATGCCAACAACGATTGAAGCTACAAAACCAAGACAAGAGTTTCAGAGCCCTCAAGGAGAAGGAAAACGAAAAACCGATTGAACCCTTACACGAAGCTCTTATCGGAACACGATGGATGATTCACACCATTGAAAACTATATACCGTTTCAGTGCGTTGTTGTTTCTCATTCGTGATTCTTTGTACGGCATCCGAAAGCCTTTCCAACGTCTCATCGCTGATACTCTTCGTTTGATAATTAGAGCTCTCATTCAAGCTAGGGTGAACATCATTGATTGTCTGGGTAAAATCCAAGCCCAGAACAGAGCATAGCCCATGAAGTGTACTCACCCAGCCCAAAACCTTATGGAGCCGCTCGCTCTGATGAACAAAAGCAAAACAGATTACATAACAAAACCAACAGTTGTGAGATTCAATGCATTATACTGATAAAACCTCTACCGCAAGACATGCCCTGAACCCTAAACCCTAAACCCTAAACCCTGCATCGGAACCTATTGGTACACACACCTTTTCTTTCTGTAGCCCTTGAAGCCGGTCTCGCAGCTCGTCCAGTCTTCGAATAGATAGGTCCTCTTCTTCGCTAGGTCGATGCTCAGAGGAATCATTCCCACCTGATATCTCGCTCGATATCTTTTCGATCTGCGACGTGACTTCGGCGAACTGCTTCATCCGCTCTTCCTTCTTGGATCGGAATTCCTCGAGCTGTGGAGCTATGGCAGAGAGCTGAGCTTTCAAAGATCTCGGCCTTGGCTCGGACTGGAAAGAGGAAGAATCCATTGACCCAGTGGTTGGGCATTTCTTCAAATGGAATGAGAGAGGAGATATATGTTGCAAAGAAGAAGAAGAAGAAGAAGAAGAAGAAGAAGAAGAAGAAGAAGAAGAAAGAAAGAAAGAAAGAAAGAAAGAGGAAAGAAGACAGGAAGGAAGGAAGAAAGCATGAAGCTTTACCATGGTTTTCTTGGGAGCTGTGGGGCAATTTCCCAGCACCACATAGAGAGTAGCCAGCTCTGCTTCTTTCTCCGCCACGCTGCGATGAAGCCGAGCTCTGCACTGGCTTGCCTCTTCCACTCTCCTTCTGTATACTTGCAAGCATTCCTCTTCTAGCTGCAGCAATGCCCTTTCCACCTCTCCATCGCTCTCCCCTATTTCCTCCCATATTTGCTATACCACAACCGCAGAGGCCAAGTCAGAGCGTCAGGTCAAAGATAGAGAGACATGGAATCCGAGGGGAAAGCGAGTCGTCGTGGAAGAATACCTTCAATTCCCTGAGCAAGGACCCAAATGTGGTGCCATTCAAGGTCTGGAAGCAGGCGCTGGACATGGCGACGGCGCGCTGGGCACAAATTCGAGGTTCTGGAATCAGGAAGGCGCTCTTTTCGGACGGAAAGGAGCGAGAAAGGGCAGAAGGAGAAAGAGAGGAACAGATTTGGGGTACTTCGGGGAGGAGCATAGGCAATGGGCGAGGAGACGGAGCTCAGGGCATGGCGGATAGATGAAATCGCCCACGAGCTGCTGTTGTTGTTGCTGCTCTCTGACACAGAAAAACAGAGAAGAAGAAGAAGAAGAAGAAGAAGATTGGAATGAAGCGAGAAGCGGGTTCAGTTCATGCTCTGCGCTTCCTGCTCACAGAGGAAAGAAGGAAGGAAGGATCATCGCCATAGCTCGACCTCTGAGCTGTCTCAGAAACCCTACCGCTTTAGCAGCGACAGAGACGACGGAGACGACTTTTCCTACGGAGGAAAGCCCAATACGTACACAATACACCGTATGCACGCCATTCGGATACGCCGTACGCATACGCACGGCCGTCCGTATACATGCCGAAATACGCACGCATGCACTAATGTACTCCAAGAACACAGGATCAGGCATTCCCTGTGTATATGTATGCATGCATGGACACAAGATATAGTTGCGAAATACGCGTGACTGATTCATTTGTATGCGTATACGTACATATATATATATATATATATATATATATATACGATCTAGTACGCAGACGGCCGGCCAGTGGCAGCCAGAATCAATCTTGCCATCATCCGAGCAAGCGGCGGATTCATGGGGCCCATCGATCCATAGATCCATCGATCAATCGATCCATCTCAACAGCATTGAGCTGTTCTGCTGGGCTCAAGAATGCAGTGCAATGTTTCAGTGCATCTCAATAGACAGGGAGATGTTAAGATCAATTCCCCCACCTACGTATTTCATTCGTTCGTGAACTAGAGAGTTGACGGAATCTGCGCAAAGCGGTGATACAGAAACCGATCGAGGAACAACTGTCTGTAGGGTTCAAGGTTTAAGGGCAAATCTGCATCTCAATCCATCGCTATAGGCTTTTTTCATCATGTTTAGTGTCGATTAAAGGGCATCCTGTCTGCCTGCTTTAGGTAGCTTCATCCGAAGGCTAAGCATCTGAAGTGGAGTGGGAGTGCAGGAGAGCAGCGTAGAGTAGAGTAAACTCGACTCTGGTGTTCAAGAAGCGTCGACTCCACTGCATTTGCTTATCTATCCTTTTACCAGCTCTGTATCGATCTGTCGCCGTGTCTATCGCAAAGCAGAGCCCTGTCAGGGGCATCAACTGAACCAATCCATAATACATCTCGAACCTCAGCTTCTATCATCGGATCGAAGCAACCATTCTTCTTCACGTGGAAAAAAAAAAACAAATGCTTGTGTGGGGTTTCTGTTCGCTCCCCAACTGCAGCTGATCGTGCGTTTTATCGGATGGGCTCATGCGGCTTGTTCCGTTCTGGTTCTCCGATGTGCTCCATCTTGGGATCGATCTCGAGGGATCGGAAACATTCCCTCGTTTTTTCCAGTAGTCCAGCGCTGGATCCGAAAAGCGCATTATTCTTCTTGGTCTCAGATGGCGTTTGAAAACGGTTATACAGGAAAGACAAAACACAGATGGGCATTACCTATTAAAAAAAACAAAGTGTACGCAATGCATGCATCTAATGATGGATGGATAATTAGTTGTCGTTAATCTCGTTATTATTAACGAATCAATCTTGTTCTGAACCACTTGATTATACAAGCGTCTCCTTTTCTGCATGAAAACAACTGACCAACAAGAAGAGCTGGAAAGCAGCAGAAGACAAAGCACTGACCTTCTTCTTCTTCTTCTTCTTTATATTGGGGACAAAGAGCTCAGCTTGTTGACACATCGCATTCAGTCGACGTCAGTTGTTCAAACCTCTGCACTGCAAACAAGTTAACTGGGAGCAAATCTCTGCATACATACATACATACATACACACATACACATACATACACACATACACCATCACATACGTACATGCATTCATCCATTCTTCGCTTTCCCCGTATGAGCTATCGCTTCGAAGATCTGACTGATTGCCTGTCGATTTGAGCTTTTCCGCACGCATGCATCGCCAACTCCCTTATCTATCTCCCACAAGATCTATGCATAATCTCTTTCCTATGCAATCTTGTTCGCATGCATCGAGCAAACCAGCCGCTGCCAATCCATCTGTTAGTCAGTCTATCTATCTGTGTGCAAGGAGACAAGAATTGAATGTTTCGAGCCCATAGCCACGAACAAACTCTCTGATATATAGCAACAGGCAAAGGCAAATAATAGAACATTTGCATCATACGTGACGCACGATCTTGAGGACTTGGGACTTTATCAGAATATCGTCCATAAATGTTTTGGTATGAGCTAATTCTGGCAAATGCAAGCTCATAATCATTCGGCGAGATAAATGTAAAGCTTGGTGTGCACGCATCCGATGATGAAAAATCGAGCCTCATCATGCAAGCCTATGAGTTTGTGGGGCAATCTACCAATAGACTGTCCACATAAGTTACTACAATATTTTCATGAACTTTTAGTACACAAACTAGTAGATAATAGTAGCAAGTTTAATCGCGCGTGATGTGTTTTATGACTCTATACGTACCTAAGTGATTAATCCTAAACACGCAAACTTAAACTTTTTTATCTTATTGTGCCCTTTCAAGCTCAAATGTGGTGTTGTCTTGTTGAACTAGCTAACTCAACATGGGCTTTTGTGCATGATCAAGCAAAATTGATTTTGTCTATCCTAATTTGTCAACTTGTAGGTTGTCAAAGAAAGTATATTGTTGGGTCACCGCACTGTATTATAGCTATAGACATGACCATTACACGTGATCTAGGCGATCTAGGCCACAACTAAGTTTTTATCGGCAAAGATGAAAATTTTGAGAAATTAGACTTGAATTTACACACGATACACACACACACATGCACATGCGTGCATACAAATACAAATCAGCAAATCGATGTATTAATAAATATGCATACAAATATATATATGTTACACATATAATACGTGCAACATTATAAACATATATGCATGCATATACATCTGTATATATGTGTGTGTGTGTGTGTGTGTATGTATGCATATGCATTAACGTGCATATATATATGCATATACATTACAAATATATATTATGCATACATGCATAT
>JBBBWG010003559.1:22941-47651 GCA_037176905.1 Azolla pinnata
ATTATTATTATATAGTGTTTATGTGATTCCTTGTAAATTGTAATAACAATAATATATTTACTTTGTAACGATCTCCACATGTTCTTATTGTTCCTTGTGAATAATAATTATAATAAAATTACAGCGAGACAATTGCGTACATCATTATAGAAATGCATCTACATCTCTACTCCAGTAGCTGCAATAATGATGGAAATTTGTAGCTGTCGAGATATCCAAAGGATGACACTCTTGTATATAATCGATCGACCTTATTACTAGTCTAATTCATATTCAGTTGCCTTTTCTTTTCATCGAAAAAGATTCAACCTTGTATTAATATAAAACAAACCATGCCAACAAGGCATAATGGAATACATTTTTACGCTTACCAATTCAGCAATAATCTTTATAGCTTACAAATATAAGAGAGGTAGCAATAATAAAATCAGAGGTATTCTCAATAAGTTGGAAGTTTGTAGTTGAGATGGAACATATACATGGGAAAGGAGTTTTCTCACCGTTAAATGTATTGGTTGGTGTGAGAGGGAATTTGAAGAACTATAGAAAATGTTTATTAGAATTTCAAGAAAACAAAGTGCTTTCTTTGGTTCCACAAGAATCATCTTTTATCAAGTTTTGTCAGTATAAGAGTGAGAATAATAAGCTATTGGGGAAGCCAAATGATACATTAACTTAGACCCAGATAACATTGACATGTTTTGTAAAATATGGGTATATGATAATAAGCCATTATAGGAACTACGTTCGGACTCGAGAAAATTTTTCTAGAAAATGTTACAGACAGATATAGAAGCGCAAAACAAAGTGAGGCAAGAGAAGAAGAGATAAATGAGAAGTAGAAGATAGACGAAGCTGAGTATTAATTTCGTAACTTACGTTGCTCACCTTGATTGGGATCAATGTGAACTCATGTATTTATACAATTACATAACTCTTGCATGCAAGAGGAGGGTCTTGCATGCATGCAAGAAGAGGTAAATATATGTAAAAGGTTCTAAAAAGTTCCAAATTTTTTTGGAATATTAGAAAGAGATATTAAATATAAGAATATATTAGCATTTACATTATGATTCTATGTTTAATCAATCATTAGACTAATTAACTATAAAAAAGGTCGTGGGTTCAAAACCCATCTTTATGACATTATCCTCCCTTTAAGGTCACCCTAAAAAATGGTGTCGTAGTTTTTTGGATAACGTTCATGAAATACACGAATTATATCCGGGGCATGCTTGAGATGGTGTGTCGACTCCCATATTGTTTAAGAGATGGGTACCCTTTCCAAAGGATAAGGTATTTGAAGTTTACGACGGAAAAGACGAGAGTCAAGATTTTGGTCGACCTCATATTCTTCTCTGGTCGAGAGTTGGATCGTTGGTGGAGGATTAAAGTGACAACTGGGGATTTCAGATAAATAGTGAGTTTCAAGAAAGGAGACGTGAAAGACATTATTAATACGGAAGTGAGATGGTAGCTCTAATTGGATTGTCATTGCTCAGAAAGGGTCTTAACTTCTTGTAATCGAGCTTCATACAGGGACGAGTTGTGACAAACAATATTTGTGATTTTCTTGTTCCATGGATTGTTGTTCTTGGTTTCTTATTCATGCTAAAAAGACATCTTTCTACTATTTCCGTATGCATCTGTAATTTGATAACACAGTCTCAACTTTCACAGGAAAAGTTCAAAGATTAGTTACACTCTTTTCTCATTTTTCTCTTTTCTATGATGTGCGCATGTACGTAACTTCTCAAGGATCTCATTGTTCAGGTCTAACCACTTATACAACTTGTATGTTTTCGTATAGATAGATAGATTGATTAATAACATAGATTATATTCAAATGTTTCTACGAAAATGTAGGAGCTTAGTAAATCAAGTTTTTAGTGTAGTTGCAATTTGTTGACCAGTTGCTGAAGTTCAAAGTTTTTGGCTTACAGACCAGCCTTGATGAATTGTTTGTGCATAATGATTGCGGAATTTATAGCTCTAGATCTATGGATTGTTATGTCATGATTTACGCAATACAACTACAGCCTACTCAGTTATGAATAATAGGTGGTGGAAATGGCCTTATGATTTGGCCACCATTTCATGCTATATAACTGCAATGGGAGTAATTTTCTTTCTCAAACATTGATCCTATGGAACTCTAATGGATCTAGATAATTTATCCCTTTTTTTTATGATATGTCTTGGAGTTGAAGCTGAGGGAACCTTCTCTTATCCTCAAATGCTGCCCAATCAGATATGCTTTTATCATATGTTGGGAAAGGATCAAAGACCAAGTCACATCTGCAACTGGTTTGCAAATGATTATAATTTATGATTGATGAGAACACCTCTCTCAGACAAATATTTGACTGGTTTGCAACTGACATGGTATTATTTTAATTGTTGTCTTGTTTGGCAACTTCAAATTTTTGATACTTTCCTCAACTATTGTGTGCCCTCCCAAGTTTTGCTACAGACGCATGACAGATTTTTAATCGTCGTGGTTTAAGTCGATCAAACAATCTTATTTCAATGTAAACTAAGATTTGTACCAAGAATAGCGAACTCGATCCATTTCGATGCAAATGTTTGTGCTCTGCTTCCGTCTCATTCTCCATGCTGCCCCATGCCACAAGGTTTTAAATCTTGTTTTTTTTTTCTCTTGATGTTTTTCTTTTGTGAAATGCAGTGCTGGTGGAGTTTGTGTTATCCTCCAAAAGATCGTCGCTGATAATCCCCTTGATCTAGGCTGTAGATGACTTTCAAACAAGTCTTACCTGAGAGGATTTTAAGCAAGGTTTTGGAGTGTTATCTCTACCACACAATAAGAACAATGATGCTTCAGAAATCAGCAATATTTTGTATTCTTGGACGGATGAATGTATGAAAATGTACATGCAATATATATTAAGGAGATTTTATCTGATTTGTGAAGGAAATGTTAAATTTGCATCATTAGGGATTGTTCTGGTTTTAAGTATATTATCGATTGCATATTCATTTTGATTGCTGTTGGCTTTTGATGGTCTTTGTTTCATTTTTTCGCATGTCAGCTTGAATCAATTTTCAGCAATCTCGCAACGATTGTTGCTACTTGTTACCCATGAGCAATTTTCTGGAAGAATTTTTACCACAGAATGGATTGGTGAGAATTCACAAGCGCCACCAACACCCATTATCTTCTGGCATCTACATCTGATAATCACACTTTGTGATTGTAATCTTGTTCTTATTCATACTAACAAAAACAATTGTGGCATCTACATCTGATAACCACACTTTGTAATCGTAATCTTGTTCTCATTCATATTGACAAGAAAAAATGTGGCATCTAAATCTTCTGTTCAAATGAGAATCTCAGTTTCGTTTCCATCGACTACATTTGCTAGTGCATTCATTTTGACCTTTCCAAAATAGCATATATATACATACATATGTTTGCAATCGAAGTTTTTTGAACCTTTGTCGATCAAACTGTTCAGTGATGCATGTCCCCAAGCTAACAATGCATATGCTGTTTTAACTTCCCATTAACTCAAGCTTTGGAAAACAGTCTGCCTAGCAGTCATGAACATTTTCTTTTTCCTGAGATTGAACTCGACCCAACAGCGAATACAAAACCTCACATAAATTCTCCATCTTCTTCCATAGCCTCCAAAGCATTTCACCTCCAGCCTTCGTGGAAAAAGCATTTAAACTGATAAGGAGACTCCAACTGGTAATGCCATGATCATAATAATGCGTTAGCAGCAGTATATCGTCACCCTTCTCTCTCTTGTTTAGCAGCCTACAAAATGTAGGCGCACATTAACTTTATACCTGCTTTTATTCTCTTATCATTGATCCAGCAGAAAAACATACTCCATTCTGTCAATGTTGCGATTCCCAACACCGCATGCAAAGCATAATCAATCAATTCTACTGTCTATTGAACTTTTTTCCGCTCAAAAGACGCATCTTTAGTTTTCTTGAGCTTCCCCTGCTTCCCCTTCTTAACATCATAATTAGATGTTCTGATTATAAAAAGCAAAGTCTCCACAAGCATTCCAATAACCATACCAGCGATACCTCCAGCAGCATGCTGCAGAGAGAACAAACTATTAGTGGTCATATCTATATCATGTACACAGCCAATCATTGGAAATAGAAACTAACAAAATCGATGCATACCAAGACTGGTGTGCCACCCAGTTGAGACCGGAAGAATGCATAACCAACCAAGAACCCAGTAAACATTATAACTATAACATGTAACCCTGCAGCATAAAAATCAACATTTTAAAATGGTCCATGGTAATGATCAAAATAAGTTGAAGGCTATAAGAATGAAATCAGCTCTTGAAAGATACAGCTATTAAGCCTTGAAAGATAAAGGTATTAAGCAAACAATGTATGGATAGAAACTGGGAGAAATGTATGTCACAAGTTCCACGTGATTCTGAACCAACCATTTTGGCCTCATCAAAAGGTTAAATCTGATTGAGCTGAGCTCTGGACGAAGTAGAAGGCATATGTCCAGATCAACAATATTATAACAATTTATAGACATTGAATGATCTTCTGCATCAAGTCTATGAAAAAAATGGAAAGTGATCTAAAATGGTGGAGGAAGAATTAATGGTTTCACTGTTTTATTAACTGTCCATTTGGTAAACTACCACCATGAACCAAAACTAATGGCTATGTCAGGTAAACAAATAAGTTCGCATACCAATGTGAGAAACAATTCTGAACACCTAAAAACCTCCATCCTGCTGAGATGCACAGGAAGGGACATTGATAGGCTACAAGTGAAACTAAGAATAGACTGGTGGACGTCTTTATTCTCTGTTTATCAAGTCAAGAAAATGTCAATCACAAACCAAATGTATATTGCAGCATCTTGTACTGAAATCTTACCGCTCTTCGTATTTAATTTGCAATTGCAATACCATTTCCATGACATAATGGTATTTGCAATCAGGCCCATATTCACAAATCTGACTTTGGGCCCAAGCTTCAAAATCTGCAAGTATGCCCATGCTCATGGTTCTGCAATTGACTCTACATATCTAATTGCAGGGGGACTTATTATATAGAACTTCAGCGGAAATGACCAAATCTATTCTACTCAGTATGGCATGGAGTTACTAACAAAATTTTACTTTTTACTCTAAAGAAGTCTTTAAATGGAGATTATTTCCAGCTCAAGAAACTATTTCTGAAAGAGTTTTAAGTACATAATCAAGCCAATTTGCCATATCCTTTTCATAGTAAAAAGAATACCATTGAAGTCCAACTTTACACATCCACGAGGATGGCATGCCATTCCTAGATCCTCTAAGAAAATCAACCAAATCTTTCACCTTGACATTCATCATACCACGTGTTAGTAGTTCAAACTACCTGGTAAGCTTTGTCACAACATGACATTTCAAAAAATATACCTTCAAAATAGCTAAGCAGAAATAAAATCCTGGCAACATCATCTCCCCATGCTCTCTCCAATATTACTAACTACTGTATTCCTTCAAACCTAAAACTCTAGATTTCAAATATCAAAGATTCCACATACCAAAACCAAGTTGTTCTTTGTATGATGAAAAGTATTCAGGCTCCTCACGCTGATTCCATGCAACATCTTTAACAAGCTCATTATAGGCTTTAGCATCAGCTATTTCTTGGAGTTTAGCTAGACGTTCTTTCAGCTCATCACTCTGAAAAAGATAAGAAAATAAAATAACTAGCTCAGACAATGATCATTTCAAGAAAAAGAACCATATGCACAGAAAGGTTAATTGCAAATTGACATATAGATAAGAAAAAAAACAACTCTATTTGAAAGTATAGGTGCAAGATTGACTCACTCATGTAAACATTGTTCATGCTTGTACGGCATCTGTTTTTCTTTTTTCTTTTTCCAACTAATATTTTACTTCTTCCCACACTAGTCTGTCACCTTAAGTAACTTTCTTCCTATTGCATAACTATTCTCACTCTCATTTCTTTGTCTTCACCATTCTCCCATACTATATCTACCATTCTCCACATATAGCTACCCTTGTCTGTTAAATTTTTGTTACTACCTAAGTTCCGATTAACAACACAACACTAAAAGCACCTTCCTCATTTCGGACACTGCCCATCCTGGGGCAGCCCATGTTGAAGATTTTTCAGAAGCAAAAGCTTCAGAGCACATATTCTTGGGTTATTTGAGAAATGAAAATATATGAAAATGAATTTTCTCGTTTTGGGCTCATACAAAACGTTGACATGTGTTTCTTCTGGTAACTATAAGCCTTACTTCTTTTCATAGCTAGTTGATTCACTCTTATATGTACAATTACTTCCATCACTTCCTCCACCTATCATTCCCTATTTCTCTATCCAATTTATTTAACTTCCCTTTCAATATCTATAACATTTGGCAGCACCCAAGTCACACTACTTTCAATAATCAGAGCTAAGAGAAAGGATTACGAGTTTATGAGAACACTATCAGAGCTTCAGAAGCTTTATGAGTAGGTGATGGGAAACATGCTTGAAAAGGAATATTAAGAAAGTATATATGGCATCATCAAGATTACAGTTGGAGAAGAAAATGACAAAGGAAACGACATGGCAAATGCCCATACGTACATAGTTGTTTCACCGTACCTCTCAATAAATAGTCAGGTAACCGATAAAATTCAACTAGGTAACTGACAAGCACACAAGTTCCTGCCACAAGTGCTTCTGAAAAAACAACGTGTGAAATAGAAAATAACTATAACTGAGCCACCAATGAGTATAGCTGAATGGTCTTCTGCTGGATACGTTTGAGAGAATCAAACAGGTGTTTTCCAGAGGTGAACAATTCTCAAGCTGTGAAACTTGACTCGGGAATAATTTAGGAACACATTGTGCTAAACAGCTCAATTATGCCAGCTACATCAATAAAAAATGGGTCTGTGGTGCCAGGCAACAACAAGCTAGATTTGGCCGACACTGAAAAGTGAAAAAGAAAGGAAGCAAGCTCAATCAAAATAATCAATTTCCTTCACAGAAGAACAAAAATAAGTAATCAGGCACTCCATACAACTATCAACTGCTAATGATCAGGTAAAGGGACTGTACATAGGCTTACCTTTAGAAATAATTAATTAATTGTAGCTCTTCAAAAACCAGAGCTTTTACGAGGAGTAAAGATACCAAAATTACATATAGATGCAGACCATTATAGATAATTGCACATAATACCAATTTTCTTCACAGAAGAACAAAAATAAGTAATCAGGCACTCCATACAACTATCAACTGCTAATGATCAGGTAAAGGGACTGTACATAGGCTTACCTTTAGAAATAATTAATTAATTGTAGCTCTTCAAAAACCAGAGCTTTTACGAGGAGTAAAGATACCAAAATTACATATAGATGCAGACCATTATAGATAATAGCACATAATACCAACTAAAAGGAGGTAATTACCCCTAATTCGTAACAATATTGCCTAACAAAAAGAATCGTTAGTTATAGATCCCGACCATTATACATAGCAGCACATGCTACCAACTAAAAGGAGGCAACTACCCCTGATTAGCTCATCACTATAGCAGCTGGGCATTGTGAATCATTGGAGAAACCTCTGCATATTAAAAGTAAAACTAGCTTGATTTTAGCTATTGCAAAAGAATACCTAAGTAACATTTTTCACATTTCAGAACACATAATCAATCTTGATTTCGAAGACACTGAAACTAATCCAATCTTCCTTATTTTAGATTAGAAAACGAATTTCAATCTCAAAGTTTCTGAAAATATTAAAATATTAGCATTTCTATTGTTTGTGGGCCACTAAAAATCTAGCGAACCTTACACATAGGCCAACCGAACAACATAAATCCTTAACATGCACATAAAAGGAGCGTGTAAACTCGGGATCAAAGAGAATCGTTGAACTTAAACGAATATGTAGAAAGTATGACATGGAAATACCAATAGAATCTATCCTTGCACATATAAAGATGAATAACCACCATATTTACAACGTTCTGAATCCCAGATCACACACAGTGTGTAAATGAAATCTAATATCTTCATGATTGGTACGAAAACATGTATACGCACTTATATAGAGATCAAATCTAATCTTAGAGAGAGAGAGAGAGAGATAAGTCCCAAAATTTCAGCCTTCTAATAGTTCAGAGAGAAACAAGAAAAGAGATACGGGGACCGAAAATTAATTTTCATCCAGCTGGAACAGGAAACATGCAACAGAGAAAAAAGGACGAATTTAAACTGTGACGTAGTTCAAGCCAGGAAGAGACAGTGAAAGAGTAAAAAAAATCTAAGCTTTCCACGAAACAGCTCAGTATAGGAAGTAGACCCGCGAAGAGTGATGAACAGACAGGTAGCTGACAACGATCCAAGCTCGTTCGATCACAGTTCAAAAACCCCGGTATTTCTCGACAACCGGCAACTTGAACACCGAGGAAGCAGATCACAAAAGACCAACCTTCTCACGTGGCCTCGGGCTGGGGAGCACGAGATTCGATCCAGCAAGAAGATCCCGAAATCTGGGACGGGGAGAAGACGAAGAAGAAGCCCAAGCATCTCTGAGAACCTTGTAGGGCACGGTTACACCGTTAGGATCGCCGAAGCCACGACGGCGAGCAGATGATGAGCGAAGGAAATCTCTGATGGTGGGAGTGGAGAGCAGCAGCAAGCCATCGCCATCGCCATCGCCATCGCGAGCCATTCTTCTTCTTCTTCTTCTTCGTCTTCGTCTTCTTCTTCTTCTTCTTCGTGTTCTTTTCTTCTTCTTCTTCTTCTTTCGATTTGTTTGAAAATATTTGCAATTAATCAAATTCCAAAAAACAATATATATATATTTATTTATATTTATATTTATATTTATATTTATTTATTTATTTATTTATTTATTTATTTATTTATTTATAATTCAACAGAGAATTGAAGTTTCACTGAAGATCAACGCCCGATCGATTCCGCTTGTATTGTAGATTTTATTGCTTGATCATTTCCCGCTGATTCGTCCCGATCGGTTCCCTTGCTATGTTCGATTCACAGAAGTTTGTCATTTTGGAATCTGATCGATTGATCTGCGTGTTAATTTGGTGTTTAATCGAGCGATCGAGCATTAATCGATCAGTTAATTTGATGTTAATTCAACTCCAGATTAATTGATTTGGTGTAAATCAATCGATTGCACGTTAATTTTTTTTTAAGTTGACTTTAATTTGTAATTTCTAGTTTTAACATGCGTTAAAATGTAATTTATAAATTTGTTAGGCGTTTCTTGGTCAATTTTCCCAAAATATATCATCTGTGAGAGAACTACCAGAAAAACGCCTAATACAATTATAATTGATATTTGTGCTAATTAAGTTATAATCTTGATCGTTCCCAATGTAATTATCGGAGGTTAGGGCCGCTAAAATTAAGGTCCAGCCAAATCAATAATGGAGCAACTTGTTTGATATGCTCAAGCTATATTACATAATCAGTTGTAATTACATCAGGCGATTGAGATGATGGGCTAATTACATTGGGGGCGATCAACATGGTGACTTTATTAGCGCAAATGCGACCATTTGTATGTATAAAATTGTGTGTGCACAATTTGCACATTGAGCAAATTAGCAGAAATTACATCTTAAAAGGTTTACTAATCGTTAAGCTTAATTTAACACAAGAAAGGATCGAGTAAAAGAAATGAAAAAAAGAGTGTTAAACCAATTGATTATCCCCTAGCTGATTGGTAAGAGACATATCTAGACTATCATCAATGTCCCCATACCAATTGATAGTCTCCTTACTAACCCATCAAGGTCCTCTCATGAAGGTAACTAGCCTTATTTTATAGACCCAAACCTTGTGTTTATATATATTCATATCATAGATCTCACATCTTTGTCTCTCACCATATAATCGAAGACTTTCAATGTTCACTCTTCATTCCTTGATGAACTAGACCAATAACCTGATCCTTAGTGTGAACATTATGGTATAACTACTGATGGTCATAGCACTAACCTTACACTTTTTTGCATAAACTTGCCAACTTTAATACTTGCAACATGTTTCGGCTTACCTAATCCCCAAAGTCGATACGTGATCGAAGAAGCATGTTAAAGTTCAACAATTATCGGCAATTAAGGAATAGGGGCAAAGTGTCAAAGTCAAAAATCAATTATTTAAAGATGGCTGAAATTGACTAATCAAACATTCTAATTACTTGCTCTGCGTATCTGCTCAAAAAATCCCAAATTTCAAGATTGGCTAGTGCAGCGTAATCGTTGAGTTAAGATTCGAGCAAACAAATCGAGTAACTAAAGTTTAATTAAGCCATAGAAGATCGATCATACACAAAACAATGGTATGTTGACATCAATTAACAACCATGGGATCTAAAAACTTGACACGAAGAAACTACTCGGTGTAAGAAAATGATATACCATCTTGTGACGATGGATAGACCAACTACATACTATGATGTACTAGGAATTATAGGGCTATAAGTAACAAGGGTACAAAAAATAGAAGAGCATTAATAACCGAGATAGAGATGAATAAGAGACAGAATGAACTGGTTAATGATCGAATCGTATGTTAAATCCCTTCATAGAGACCATGGAGATTATAAGATTATAGTGCATCATGAGCAAGGTAACTATTAAGAGCATTTTAAAAACCTTTTGAATGTGAGATTAGAAGATTTTGGAATCTTCCAAAACATTGCACATGTCGACGCACCATTACGATAAGATTCTTACACAAATACGTACAAGAATACAAATACAACCTCATACCGAAATGGCAGATCATACATCTTTTAGGGTTAAGAAGATTGCAGGTTTCGATCGTCGATGTCAATTTGATATACTAGTCTAAGAATGCCGAGTTGAGACTATCTAATTCGAGAGCAAGTTCGCATCTAGAATTGTACAAGACTTGGAAGTTGCTTAATGGCCTTGTTTTATCAACAATCTCAATAGTTTACTTCAACATGACACAAGTGTATCAAATTGGTTGCATTCGCATTTAACTACCAAATGAAAGCAACGTTAAAAACACATGAAATCTTTTGTGTCTATCCCCAGGCTAGGTCGATTACTATTAAGCCATTTCGATGCATTTCGCCATAAAACTAGCTTTGTATTTAGCTCCCTTAATAACGAACCTCTGATCCATTTGTACATGTTATTTTCACTCGGATCTTGGAATAGTTTACATGCTTCATGCATGTTGGTTGGTTAATCGGTTTTACGTTCTTATTGCTACGAAGCGTTTCCTTTAGCATCATTTAGAAGTAAGTGACAAAACAAGAACATTACGTCCAAAAGTAGACTGTGAAAGCGGTATGTTTAGGGTGTTATGTTCTTACGCACCGATCATCTAGTTTCACCACCATTTTTGGCAGAGGGGAAACGTGTCGATTTGTTGATGCAGCACTGGGGACAATCGAACAAGGCATTGATTCTCGACACGATACGACTAGGTTTTCGGGATGTAGCAATCGATGCTTTCGCTTGCAGAAAAGGCAATTGCCAACTTTAGAGCAGGATCTGGATCGATGAGAAGTTTCCCTCCTCCCTAGCAATTACGTAATCGTATATCTCAAAAGGCCAGCGATAGAAGGACATAATGAACTAAAACGATCCTCCCCATCGATCACAGATAATCCAGAACAATTCTCTCCCGTATTACAAAAATAAACCTTACCATCTCAAGCTGCCAATCCCATGCCCCATGTTCTTAACTCTAGCTCATTATAAAACAGCCTTTCCCGGAGGCAGATGCTTCATGCTTCTGCTTGCACTCGTTTCTTCCTATCTCTTCCTCTGTATGGTCAAGACAAGATCTGCTCGCACTCGTTCTTTGCATCGGATAAGATCTCACTTGTTCTTGCATCGTGTTCAGATCGGCAATCAACTCATGCAAATGCAGGGCCATTGACATTATTTCCTGGTCGTGATCATTTTATCTATCGATAATCACTAGCTTATACCATCGAATCATTCTGCTCGCTGTTTGTAAGATTGTTCAGTTACACCTAGTCGTGATTATTTTATCTGTCGATAATCACTAGCTATTACAATCAGAATCATTAGGCTCGTTGTTTATAATATTGTTCAGTTACACCCGATCGTGATCATTTTATCTATCGACAATCGCTAGCTTATACAATCGGAATCATTCTGCCCGCTGTTTATAAGATTGTTCAGTTACACCCGATCGTGATCATTTTATCGACCGATATAATCGCTAGCGTATTGCAATCGAATCATTATTTCGTAATATTTCTAAGATTGTTCAGTTGTAAGATCTGAATCAATTGTTACATGTAAGATCTGAATCAATTAGAATGTCCAAAAACTTTTGAGTTTCAAAAATTTAGTTGAGGTTTTTGAGAGGAGGGCATTTCTAGTATTTCAAAAACTTTGGCCCTCAGTCACACTCAGCGAACGAAGCAGAAGACGAAGAAGAAGAAAGAAGAAGAAGAAAGAAGAAGAAGAAGAAGAAGAAGAAGACGACGAGGACGAGGACCAGGAGGAAGCTCAGAGGATCAGAATCACGAGCTCGGGGTTCCATCCACTCGTCCGCCATCTCCCCCGCTTCTTCGGCTTCATGGTTTCACAGGTAACCTACTTTTCCTGCCTCTCCCTAACCTCCCCCGTTTTTCGCCTTGCCATTCTCATCAATCCAAGCTCCGAAGCTTCGGTCGCTGTGAACCAAACGCATCTCTCCACTTCCTGTTTTTTGGGCCCCTCAAACCCCCCCCCCCCCCCCCCCTGCGAACAGATCTGCTCCTTACGGCAGCCGCCGTTCCGGTTTCGCATCGCATTGAGGAAAAACGATGTTATGCTCTCCTGCTTTTCGGCGTTAACACCTAGCGAATTGTTAAGTTTTTAGCGGTCAAAGGAAATGTCAGTGTTTAGCGGACAAAATGAGACTCTAACCTACTGTAACTCCCGAAATACCAATCAGCTTCTCCGAATTTCCCATGTCACAAATTTCGAACTGTCAATGTCTCTCATGTTTATGGCAATGTTGCTAAAATGTTACTCTAGTTCTCCGAACTGAAATGGTCTCAATAATCTGACGGACCAAATGATCTGGATTCTCGTGTGTAAAAACAAGACTAACTTCAATATATAATAGACCATCATTAATTTATGATGCAGCAAAATAACCATCTCAATCCTCCAAGATCAAAATTTTCTGATGTCCTAAGTCATTTCTGTTGTTCTTATGCTCAATTCTTCTTTCTGTTTCAATAAACAGGTTGTTTAACCTTAGATTCCTCAATAATTTGTCCCTGTAATTGTAAGAATCAGTGATGGCTGGATATATGCCCCACTATGCATAGAGAGTGTACAACTTGCCAAAGGTCATTTCCTAATTCTAGCCTAAGATGTGCCGTTTGGCATGTGATACGGATGAGCATCTCTTTACATGTTTATTTCAAGTCACAATCTCCGGCAGTGAGGGTGAGATATATGTCCGCCAGCTGCATAATGTTCATAGCTAGAACTTTCCGTATTCATATCTATGGTTCATAGCTATTCATTTACATATCACTTGCGACTTCCAAAATCTTCGGATAAGCTTATAATTATTGTATTTTGAATGTGTATATGAACGTACACTGTGCACTCTTAAAAGTAATTTATGCTAATAAAAAAAAAACCTAGATTATGAGGTCAAATATGTAAATTACATCAAATACTTCCAATTACTATGTGGTTCTAACATATAGTCTCATAACCTTTAGATGTTTATATCTGATACAAGTATCACAGAAAACAGCTCACTAAGTGATGGAATTGTGGCAAAACTTTGCTCAATGGGCAAATCATTTCATTTTTAGAGGACTGTTGTCGGCCGAGCATTTTCTATATCAATATCTTTATTGAATGAAGAAAACCGAAAATGCTTGTGAAATATATAAATACTTAGATTATGAAGAGTAGTTTTGAAATTGCAATCAGAAAACATAGAACACATGTTGAGCACTTCTGATTTTTGTAAACGTACTACAAATAAATGCACATTTTTTAGCAACTATGTTATATTGATATGCTGGATGTTCTCTCCATGGGAGATGCTTCAATCATTCTCGGGTCTGTAACTTGATAGGACGATCATGTGTACATGTTTAGCTACTCGCGATATGTGATGTAAGATTTACGTGATATATGGTGTGTAGTTGAGTATTTTAGCGGCCTATGAATTAACTTGATAACCCTCTTTAATTTATTAAGTTGTTAAATAGTATCTCGTTCTTCTTTTCTATATTTCTATCATACTTTTTGTAGAAGTCTATTATGTTCTTATCTCTGACATATATTATGTTCTTTCTGTCATCCATTAAGTACATGCAAGTTATATTATACCATGTTAATTGTTTTTTGGAATCTCCTTGACAATGTACGCTAAACCAAACTCGTGTACAGCTAATTACTCACATGCTTGATATCATTTTTTCATCTTGTAATGATGCACAAAACCAGGTATGATTTTAACACAGAAAATATAAACCAATTGAGTACTATGTCCTAGATTTCACTTAATTATAATCCTATGATATATTTACATCGAAGTGATTTTTTCTACAGGGACACTGTTTTTGTTGATCAATTAGAAACACAAGGATGCAGTCATTATTTATCTGTTAATATGTCATTGATTACTTTGCTAATGACCATATCTTGTGTGTAATCATTCTATAAAACCTATTATAGACATTAATCCTGTTGAGTACTCATTTTGATCAATTGGTCCAATCATATCAATCCTTAGTGTGAATAACAAGCAATGAATTGCCTCCAATATATCTCATTAATTTGTGAAAAGAGAAGTATGAAAAGTGTGAGATCATGTATCTCCACACATCAGGGGCTTGCTATGAATGGTGTTTGATGATAGGAATGAGTAATGAAGATTTTTTCATAAATTGCTTTCCATCTGAATAAATATGCATAGTTTTTACTCAATTTACTGCTTTGATGCTTACGCTCTTGGATTCTTTACTTTCCTAATCTGCCAAAATCATGTTACGTTAGAGGGAAGAGAGGAGCTAGAAATTCAAATCAGCATAGTTTTCAAAATGAACGAGATAATATATACTCGTTTACGATGTTTGTGGGAGTGTTTCAATTCTGGCAGCTAACGTAACTGCTTGCTTTGCAGGTTTGAAGAGAGGCCTACCACTGTCAAGACCTATGATAATCATTGAAGGTGTGGGTAATGAGATAATATACGCAGCACTATTTGCTGCTGCCCCTATTGCTATTATAATACGATCATCATGGAGGTATATTCTGGATCGTTTTTTACTATTGTATTTAAAGGCTTTTTGATACATGCTAGATGCAATCATAGTTTGTATTTCCGACAGGTCACATACTCTCCATTATTTGAAACAAGGTTTCTCAACTGTTGGAAACTGGCTTGGTAGAGTCCGGAATATAATGTGGAGTAGAAACAATGCATTGACAGCCTCTGAAATGAGTAGTGTCAGTCTTACAGACCCAGCTCTACCTCTACAACATGATTACTGCTCAATCTGTCACGAGTCATTCAATCTTCCTTGCCAAGCCAATTGTGCCCATTGGTTTTGTGGTACGTCTGCTGTTGGGCTAGAAATAGATTAAACAGCTTGTCTTTTCCTGAATATTTTTGTTAGCTCGTCATTCCCTTATTATTTCTCCAAATTTCTTTTGCGTGAGATTATCTATACAATAATAGTGGGAAATCATGTCTAATGGCTTATAATGAAAGGCAATATGAAAGAGTTCAGATGGACCGCATTGCAAATCAATGTTCAGATTCAGTTTGTCTTGTCTGGGGCAAACGAGGAGAGTTAAAATATAATATGGTTCAAGAAGATGTCAGATAAAAAAGCTCTTAACTTGATCAAAGTCATGAAAACTTGCTAGTGGACATCAACTGCTTGCCTATATTCTTGAATATTTTATGAGCGTGTAAGTATCTTTTTATGTTTCTGTTCCTGTCATGTCATGGATTTGGTTGTTGTAGGAGGTTGCATACTGCAGGTTTGGCAATATACATCAGCCCTACAGCCGTGCAGATGTCCAATCTGCCGGCAACCTATCAATCTTCTCATACCTTCAGATTTTGACCAAAGTAATGAAGAACAAGAAGTTCAAAGAGTATTGCAAGAGATTGCAAATTATAATCGTATTCATGGTGGAAATTCCGTTGGCATTGTGCAGGTGAGTTGCCATCTGATTCCCTTGTTTCTTTAGCATTTTATTGAGGTTTTAAGAAAAATGATGCCGCATTTAAAAATCTGTCTTTTAAATAATGATTTCCTGTAGAGAGTTAATACAATGCATCTCATATAACTCAATCTGTTATATGCATTTTGCACTCTGCTTATGTGGTGTGTATTAAACAGGACAATTTGCTTGTTTGTGGAAGATGATTGAGAGTGTTGTTAAAATTTAAGCTCAAAAAACATGTGTATAACGGCTAGAAAATTTCAGAGTTCCGTTCTATTTGATTTTAGATAGTGCACATAATGTTTCAGTACCTGATTTGCGAAGTATGTTTGTAGCGTGTAAGAGACATGCCATTGTTGTTACGACGTATGGTGGATGATCTGATGGATCCTCAGCGAGTTCTTCCACTAGTGCGTCGCAGCCGAATTGTATTTTATGTAAGTCGTGTATTTGCATGTATGAGTATACTTTACATACCACATATCATGTTGGTTGCACTATTCTTGTACATAGGCTCTTTATGTAATTGATTTGGAATGTCAAAACATAAATGTAAATAGTTGATATTGTGCATAGTTGATCTTGTAATGCTCAGAGCTTTAAACACATTTAAAAAAAATCTTTGTGCATCTTCTCATGTAATGCAAATTTGCTTATTTATTTTTTAATGCAAAATCAGCTTTATCATTTTATAATATGCTTTTTCCATTGCTCTCTCTTTATACTCTGTATACGGGGAGTCCTTGTCATGGATCCAGCTATGCTCCTTGATATGCTCACTACACGGCTATTTAGTATACCTTGTTCAGCAGTAACTTCTAACATGTCCATCACTCGCAGAGGATTACAGAGACCTCAGTATCTGATACTAAAGCTCTCACTGTCCCAGCCTAAAACATCCCCTTTCTTCACAGGTTAATTGTGGAAAGAGCTGTTCAGGGATTACAATATTGGAGATCGACATTGATTCCCATTTTTACTTACTTATTGAACAGGGTCCTGTTCAAGTTTCTCCAACTAGTTATGCCAGTTGTCTTTCCATGGATTGGAGAATCTCCAAGTGTTCCATCCAGTAAACTTCCAAATTAATCATATTTTTCACATGCCTGCCAATTATATAGATCTAGAATAAGCAGACATGCAGGGATCAAAGTCTAGAGCACATGGTTAAGCAAGTTCAGATGGACATTGCATTATCATTCTTTCTCATGTGGCATATTGCTGCTTTGTGGACTTCACTGCATTCTATTCAGTATCCAAAGGACATCTCATCTACTGATCAGAGAATGTGGTTGATTGGGGAATTGAGAATCTAGTACACTCCAAGAGAACGCAACTATGAGGCACCAAGACCAGAGGAAGAACTCTGAAAGATTTCAACATGTCCTGACTGATACATCCTGAAGAAGAGATAGTCCACAGATTGGTCCAATGACTTTACCTGATGTCATTAATATACATAATGTCGTATATGAATCCCGAGCATGTTTATCCACATCAACCATTATCATTGTCAGTTATTGTCCAAATTTCTATCCTATTTTTCTATCATTGGATGCTTGAAAGACAATACTTCGTGCTTTTCTGCATTGACATCTGTCTGTAGTGAACGGTGCATTCTCTTTCTGTTCCTCAGCACCACACCCTGAATGTAAGGGATAGTTTAGGGATCTGTTTTGTAGCGTAAGTTGAGTTCTGTTCTGGGTGGATGGATTGATTGGACATCCATGAACTATGGTAATTATTGATGTATATTCCTCTTTCATTGGAAGAAATACCTTTTGAGCCTAGACAGTTTTGGTCTTACAGTGATACAAATACATATGTACTAGCCTGATAATGTTATTTACTGTTAGCCACATGTTGATCGGTTCACAAAATGAATACAAGCGGAGAAATGAGAAAGTACGGAAGAGAAGGGTCCGGCTTCTCCCCCCGAAAAGAAAAAGCTTACTTCCCTCTTTACCGCTTTATCCTAATCCCAATCTTTTTTCTCTTATGGAAAGTCAACACATTGATATAAAAACGAAATAAGGACGCAGGAACTGAAATCAGAAGAGAAGGATGAACTAGAGCGCTCCCCCAATGTTTCTCTTTCCCTTTTCCCCTTCCCTTCAGTGATCCCCTCATTTTGTCACAAATCAAAGTTCAATGGATAAGCCTCATATAGATGTTTACTGCTCGAGGTTGGTTACATTGTGGATATGTTCATCCCACGGAAGCTTTGTGCTACATACAAACTCCAGCTTTCTTCAATTGATTTATTTTTCAAAATTTTTATCATGTAATGGATACCAATCTGTTTTCATGGCTTTGTAGAAGAATAGGGTTGATAAATTTCCATCATTATCACTGTAGTTCTCTTATCAGGCCTAGGGATAGTTTTAAATATCGATCACATAGCTGGTGCCAAACGTTTCTCATTGCTTTGTAGTGCTGGATAACTTAATAAGTCTAGCGGTAACAAAATTCTATGATGACCAGATGACTTTTGAAATCTGTCTGAGAGGGTGAATGTGTGATAAGTGATGGCACTGCCACAAACTATCGTGAAAACTGTACGACAAGATGAATGCGTTTAAGTTCAGGAGTAAATTCATTTTGGACAGTGTCATGAAAATAGATGTCTGAAATAGCATGATAGGATTTAGGGGTTTAGGAGGGAGAGACTAGCGTGGTTCTATCAAACTACTCAAACTGTGATGGGTTTAACATTTGGAAAGTGGTAGCTGGCTGCTCTGAATAATAGCTAATTTTTCTGAAGTCCTAAGCAGATACTCTTGTTAACATGTGGAACTCCATTGTTTAACACCATGATCATGTAACATTCTGGGTCCTGCTATGACTTGTGAAACATATTCATCATCACTGACCAATGGTATCCAGACTTGCAAATATTTAAACTCATACGTACCATCACTGTTTAATCTTAATGCAGTAAATCTTTGCAATTCTGATGAGGACTTTAAGTGTAGTCTTACATGGAAACTAAGAGTTGAAGTTTAAACATGCTTCTTGTGACAGACATGCAGGTTTTTAAAAATATGCTCTTTTATGTTTTTTTGCAGTTATTGATGTTGGCTTGTTATGTCTTTAGTCCGTTGGATATCTTGCCTGAAGGTGAACCTGCTGCTTCTTTCCCTGAAACTCTGTGATGAAATGATTCCGTCTGATCTTTTTGGAAGTGTATTGTAGGTTCCTTACAAGGGCTAATCTCATTTCCACTGCATTTTATATAGATTCTCTGACGGTTGATGACATTTTTTTATTCTATTGCAGTGCATTAATTCTTTTAACGTGATTTTATTCTGCATCGAATTCGTCATTTTGACCCTCGCTGAATTCGTCCTGATGTAGGTACCATTGGCATCATTGGGCTGTTAGACGATCTGTTGATGATGGTAATTGTGCTGTTTAATGTGGCAGCCATTTATCGCACAACTTTAGTTTACCGATATACCTCTCTTCGTTAGCAATGTATTTCTATATTATAAGATTTTATCTCAAGCTTCCCTGCCCTGGCTTGTGAGGCTTTTTCTGTATATCTATTCCGGTTTGTTCACATATGATCGTGTACATAGCCAAGAACCAAAATTTACGGTGAAGAAATTGGTGTTTGCAAATGTATCTCAAGACTTTTGCTGTTTTATGTTAGAAATGCAGAAAAATCAACTTAAATCATCAATCCAAAGCTTCCGGAAAATCCTAATGGGCTGTCGGTGCTTCATATCTTCAAAAAACATGAAGCAGGTTCGTGGGCCCAAGCATTACTCATTTGTTCCGAGTTTGTTGTTTTGATCAGCTCTAGTTCAGCAAGCCTAGGTGATGGTAAAAGAAAAATGAGCTTTGTTGGCATCACCGGCATTTTGAGGTCATCAATCCACTTGATGCAGGTTTGTGAGGGCTGACCATCTTTTCCTTGAATTGTTTGGGAAATATTGTGACTCCGGATTCGGCTCTACTGTTTTCTAGTTTTAAAAGTGAGCTGTTAATCACAAGACATTCCTGGAGGTCAGATTGTTCTTCTAAGATCTACAACAGATCAGATCACCAATGTGCTGGATGTGTTAATGGTGTGATTTACAAGGGTGGGATCTGTTGCTTGATCTTTCGGGGCAATCTATGCCGATGTCGGAGAGTCATATCAAATTGGAGCTCATCCAACTTAAGATGTGGGATCAATTTTGGTATCGTTATTAGCGCATTCTTTTGGGGATTTGATCCTTTTCTATGAAGAGGTAATGTGTGCCCATCTTCTTAAGGCCAAAATGGCGCATGAGATCGAGCGTATACTTATCTGATCATGTCTATCGCGAGAGTACAATGATCGAGTCTGACGAAGAAGATATGATAGGTAAGGGGTAAAGCCATGACACGCATGAGCTTCGAGACCGGATTTTTCTTGGCAGTGTGTTCTTGCTGGAGGTTTTGCGAATTGCTTGAGTTCCTTTTGCATCTTCATGCGTACGTTCCCCGCATGACAATCCAATTAACTCTTTCCCATTCTTCGTCGTTGACGAAGCGACGAGTATCTTTTTCTGCAGTCGAGTCATCAAAATCATACCAGATTTCGGCGCAGTCGACAAAGTAAGTACATTTGCAGCAACCCAACTTTTGGATTTCCACATTTGGACATCCTACGTTCCAAATTTCATCTTAGATTCGCGAACTTGCCAACAGATGGTTCGGTGTGAGCTGAAACACAAAACCCTCAGATATGACCATGGAACCGTATCAAGGCTTTGAACGTTTCAGTTATGCTTCAATGGCATGTCATGACATATTCCAGGCGTTTTTTGGAGTAAATCCAATTTCCTCTCATCGAGTTTCTTCTGTGCTTAGAAATCGGTTTGTTTGAATCCCCCAGCCTAATTAGTTGAATTCGATGAGGGGCATCTCGGCAATTTCTATGAACCCAATTCCAGCTCTTCTTGCTTCTTCTCTGGCTATGGCGGAATCAGGAATGAGACTAGCAACCCATTTGTGAGTGCAATATAGCGCTTAACCTTTCTCTTTCTCTTTTTCTTTTTCGTTTTCGTTATGTTTCCATGCACACCGAACATGTATAACCTAGAAACGAGTTTCTTGCCATATACCCAAAAATGGGTGATTTCTTTTGTGGTTGTGTTAAAGGGAGTCAAGAAGATGGCTGTTTTGTATAATCTCAAGCCAAACATCACTCCCTCGGAGGTAGAATTCCCCTTGCAGCATGGAAGCGAAACATGAGAGCTGAATTGGAAGAAAAAGGATTTGAATCCTTTCCCCCTATGGAAGTAACTTACTTTATTTTCCTTTTGTTTGGAGTCGAAACAAATCCTGATGATTTCAAGGTCATCTATTGAAGAAAGTCCGTAGGTATTATTAAATTTTGTGTATATATATATATATCTATATATATATATGTATCTGGAATGGAGCACTGGATTGGAAAGGTCCGTTTGTTTATCATATTCTCAAAGAAGGTAGTTCCATTTATGATGTATATGGAAATTCATGGGGGTGAAGCGGAAGGCTAATGATGACTCTTTGTTGTACATGTTGATGTCTGGCGGTGAGTTATGTATTGCAAAGCCAACGGATTCCTATCATATCCATTAAGAGGTTCAATTTCCCCATAGGATGTAAACGAAATGTATAAGAAGGTTGCCTGTGATGTTTCCAACATGGATGCTTCTGTTTGTCAAGCCGGATGTTTTGCAAGTTCTACCAAAGGCTGTAATCTTCACATGATGCCAAAGAACGCTGGTTGACCTTGTGTCAAAATGTCGGTCATGATACTATTAGTATCATGATTCCATAGCCAAATGAGATAATTCTGTTAACAGTTTCTACTGCGACAAGTAAAAGAATGTTGGAGAGTTATTTTGAGTTTTGAAGGCAATGTATGGAGTTCTGCTTTGGAAACAAGGAGGTTATCACCATATTCACCTGTGACATAACTACCTACTGTCATATCCTTACTGAGTGCTTGTACCAGGAATAGGAAATGACTAGTGTGCTCGTATTCTCAGATGGGGATGTGGGTAAAATGGATCCTGACATCTCAAGAAGAAGATGCGTCTGAAGATAATACAATGAATGTCGATACTCCAAGCGGAGGATTCTTGGAAGCACTTTAGTGAATATGCATGTTACGATCTGTGCTCTTGCAAAATTACAGAAATTTCGATACGAATTTCCAGTAGAGGATGTACATTTAATCACTTTGGAATGCCAAAATCTCAGGCTATGCTCAGAAGGGGTAATGGTGAACATGCCCTTCATTGTTTTGAAGAGATGCAATGTAAAGGCTTATCTCCAAACAGGGTCACTTACATTTGTGCTTTGAAAGCATGTGGAAATTTACAATGTATCAAGAATGGTGTGAAAATTCATGGAGAAATTACCAAGAAAGGCATCTTGGGAGGAAATATCACGCTCGGTGCCACACTTGTCGATATGTATGCTAAATGTGGTCTGTTGCAAACAGCTGCACGAGTACATGAAAAGCTTTCTACTAAGAATGTGGTTTCTTGGTCAGCATTGATATCAGGATATGTACAGTATGGGTATTTTCAGGAAGCATGGGATTGTTTTATGAGTATGCAACAAGCTGGCGTTTCTCCAAACGCATTCACTTATTGTTGCATCGTGAAAGCTTGTGGAAGCAGAAGAGAGGTCGAGAAGGGAAGAAAATATCATGAAGAGATTGTTAGTAAGGGGATGCTGGGAGGCGATATCGTGCTCAGCAATGCTTTAGCAGATATGTATGCTAAATGCGGTGATCTTGCAAAGGCCCAAGGACTCCTTGATGAACTTCCTGTTAGGAATATAATTTCCTGGTCGACATTAATCTCAGGATATGTGCAGCACGGGCATGGTGAAGCTGCAGTGTCTTGCTATTTACAGATGCAAAATGAGGGAATCTTTGCGAATTCCATCGCATGGGCCTCAATCTTGAAGGCCTGTTCCAGTATCAAGTCGCTCGATAAGGGAGAAGTCATTCATACTCAGATTCTAAGTAAGGAAGTGTGGGATGATAAGGTTGTGTTAGGAAATGCTTTAGTGGACATGTATGGCAAATGTGGGGCAACCAGAAAAGCAAAGCAAGTGTTTGATGAGCTTCATACACGAGATATAATCTCTTGGAATTCATTAATCTCAGGATGTAGCCCTCCAGGAGATGGTGAGGAAACCCTGAACTGCCTTGGAAGAATTCATCAGGAGGGTTTCTTTCCAAACGCAATCACTTTCACTTGCTTGTTGAAAGACTGTGGAGGCATAGGTGCCATTGAGAAGGGAAAACAGATTCATACTCAGGTAATTATGAGCAACGAACCGTGGGCAGAAGACCCCGTCCTTCATACCGCGTTGGTCGATATGTACGCCAAATGTGGCGAACTGACACGAGCGCAGCAAGTCTTTGATGAGCTTCGTGTGAAGACGATTGGCGCTTGGAATGCTTTGATCTCAGGATATGCCCAACAGGGCTATGGCGTAGAAGCGATCGATTGCTTCGCAAGGATGCTGAGCAAAGGGCTGCCTCCAGATTCCATTACCTACCTTTGCGTGTTGAACGCATGCTGCCACTCCGGTTTAGTGACCGAAGGTCAAATGTACTATGCAGCGATGAGTCGGAACTGTGATATGACACCGGGCTTGGAGCATCACGCATGCGTGGTTGATGTTTTGGGTAGAGCTGGGCACTTTGACAAGGCGCTGAAAGTGATAACGGAGATGCCGTGCTCCGATTATCTCCCGATATGGGGAGCCTTGCTGGGCGCATGCCGGAAATGGGCAAACGTAAAGCTCGGCGAATTCGCCTTTGAGAAAGCTTTGCAGCTAGACATCACCAATGTGGCAGCATACATTTGTATGGCTAGCATATACACCGCTTCCGGGATGCATGAGTGTGCAAAGCGCATCGAGAATCTGAGGGCGAGTAACGCTGCTCTGCTCCAAAGTTGAGAGGCTTCATGTCTCTAATGCCACCGTGGTTCGGTTTCCATGTCTAATGTCAAGAAGAAGCTCCTCTGGGCGATATGCCTGCGGAGTTTAACAATATGATGGCTCCTCAGCTGCTTCCCCATAGCAGAATGAGAGGGCTGTTTTTATGCTCAATTTTACCTTAGGGTGGTTGATGCAAGTGAAGCAGCACTATGGAAAGGAAGACGACTACTACTACTACTACTACTACTACTACTACTACTACTACACGAGTATGATGTGGGAACATGATTGACCAATGGCCCGAACCTGCAATTTGAATGTAAAAAGCCTAAGAATCTCACAGCTATATGGTCCATGTCTTTGGTGTTCCAGAGTTGAATCCATAGAATGACTCATCAGGTATTTCACCTAAGGCTTGGGTTAGCACAATGGGTTCCAGCATGGCTTTGGAGCGAAATAGCGCCATTTTCATTATCCGTATGCTGACACCAACAAGCTTGGGGTTTTGGAAGCTATGAAGCTTTTGATTTGTGTGGGGTTCCCATTGATTTGT
>JBBBWG010003559.1:47751-59881 GCA_037176905.1 Azolla pinnata
GCATTACGCAGGAAATCATGCATATTCAAGCATTGCTAGTCTCCATTGATTTGTAGAGGGGAAACTATCGATGTTGGAATAGCGCCATTTTCATTATCGTATGCTGACACCAACAAGCTTGGGGTTTTGGAAGCTATGAAGCTTTTGATTTGTGTGGGGTTCCCATTGATTTGTACAGGGAAAAAGTCGATGTTGGGCATTACGCAGGAAATCATGCATATTCAAGCATTGCTAGTCTCCATTGATTTGTAGAGGGGAAACTATCGATGTTGGGCATTATGCAGGATTCATGCAAATTCAAGCATTGCTATATGAAGCTCTTGATTATTGTGGGAGTCTCCATAGGGGAAACTATCGATGTTGGGCATTATGCAGGATTCATGCGAATTCGAGCATTGCTATATGAATTCAGCTCTTGATTATTGTGGGAGTCTCCATTGATTTGTAGAGGGAAAAAAAAAAAACAAATCGATGTTGAGCATTATGCAGGATTCATGCATATTCAAGCATTGCTAGTCTCCATTGATTTGTGGAGGGGAAAAAATCGATGTTGGGCATTATGCAAGATTCGATGCATATTCGAGCATTGCTATGTGAAGCTTTTGATTATTGCGGGAGTCTCCATTGATTTGTAGATGGGAAAAAAATCGATGTTGGGCATTATTGCAGGATTCATGCATAATCAAGCATTGGTATATGAAGCTTTTTGAGTACTGTGGGAAGTCTCCATTGATTTGGTAGAGGGGAAAAAAATTGGATGTTGGGCATTATGCAGGGATTCACGCATAATCGAGCATTGCTAATATGAAGCTTCTGATGGTGGGGGTGAGAAATCAATTGTTGGGCATTATGCATGAACCACCAGATTATAAGATCAATGCTCGACTAAACGAACGAGGAATTCCATCAAAGGGCGAAGCTTCTTCGCCATTTGCAGAGGAGAAATCCGGAGATTGAGGCAGTGCCCATCTGCGACGTATCGATCCTGAGGTGCGTACCGAAGAACAGAAGAACCGCGGCCCTGATCGATCGGTCGTCGACGTCTTTCGATTCTGGAACGTGTTTGTTCAAGAACCTTCTAGAACGTTCCGGAGCTTTCTAGAGCTTTCCAGGGAATAAGGTAGCAGCAGATCGCGGTACAGCGGAAATCTGAACCAGTGGACGGAGTTCTGTTCTGAGGTTTTCCTGTTCTTTTTCTTTTACTTTTTGTCCCCCTGATCATCGAATGGATGCCGGGCAATTAGCGGATTGATCGATCCGTGGTGGGGATGCAGCAGACAGCAGAATGCAGCGTCAGCATTGAGGATAGAGCTCACAAGCAACTTGCGGATTCGATATTTTCGGGCGCAAAAAGTGCCAAGCAGTAGTAGTGTTCGATCTTTCTGGAGGAAGGTGGCGGAGCAGATCGAGCATCGGAAACTGGAATCTGCTCGACGATCGGCAGCATATCTTGGCGGAAGATGAGCATCCGATTCTCCCCCAAAGAATCTTTGCGGGGATCGAACTGGCACACGAGCTGCGAAATCGGTAAGCTCCACTCTGCAGAGCGATGACGAGCGGGGAGATTCTGGAATCTCCGACGGGTGCCCCACCCCATCGAGTGGGAGAATCAGGAAAGGGAAAAAACAGAAGATAAAGAAGAAGAACAACAAGAACAGGAAGCCCTCCATAGTAGCTGTCCTAACCCTACCGCCAACCCTAATCTTGACTCTGACCTAGCCCTAACCCTAAACACTAATCCCAGATCTAACCCTAATCTTGATTCTGACCCTGACCCTAACCCTAATCCCAGATCTAACCCGAATCTTGATTGTGACCCTGACCCAAACCCTAACCCTAATCTTCTTGATCCTAATCCCAACCCTAATCCTAACTCTAATGCCAACCTTGACTCTAACCCTAACCCTAACCCTAACCCTAACCTTATATATATATATATATATCATTCTATAGAAGCCTAATCCTAACCCTAACCTTAGGTATATATATATCATTCTACAGAAGCCCAACCCTAATCCAAACTCTAGCCCTCACCCTAACCCTAACCCTAACCCTAACCCTAACCTTAGGTATATATATATCATTCTACAGAAGCCCAACCCTAATCCAAACTCTAACCCTCATCCAAACCCTAACCCTAACCCTAACCCTATATATCATTCTACAGAAGCCCAACCCTAATCCTGACTCTAAACCTCACCTAAACCCTAAGCCTAAGCCGAACCCTAACCCTAACCCTAACCCTAACCCTAACCCTAACCCTAACCCTAAGCCTAACCCTAACCCTAACCCTAACCCTAACCCTAACCCTAACCCTAACCCTAGGTGTATATATATATATATATATCATTCTACAGAACTGCCCCTTTTCCTCTTCTCTGTCAGCATTCTCTCTCAGATCGCCATAGCTCGCGCAAGTCTCTGCTTCTCTGCAACCCCTGAGCTCGAATCGCTTGCTTCCCGCCTCCGATCTCTGCCCAGCTCCATCTACGCTGCCAATTCCCTGCTCCTGTCAGAGGAATCCCCTCGATTTCCTGCTCGGGAAACCCTAATCTTGCCCCCTCCTCCCTTCGAAACCCTAATTCATCCGCCCTCCGATCCAAGCTCGCCATGGATATGCACCCCTCTGGCTTCTCCGGCTTCGTGGGCCCTGAAGGAGCCGGCGGAGCAGGAGGCGGCGGCCCAGGGTTCAACCATGTCGATCTCTCCACTCGCTTCAGAATCCTCCCCAACACAAGCTCCAGCGATGTCGTTCACTCCGCCCAAGACTCGCTCGCCCTGCGATCCTATCTCCAGCCTCCGCATCTTCGGGCGTTTCCTCCATCTCCATCTCCATCTCCATCGCCGTCCTCTCCATCATCGTCATCGTCGTCATCATCATCACCATCTTCTTCTTCTTCTTCTTCTTCTTCTTCTTCTTCTTCTTCTTCTGTTTCCGCATCTTCGGCCATTGCTTCGTCCCCGCTTACTCTGCAGCAGCCTCTACGCCTACGTGAAGAGATCAGCCTTGGAAGTGGTAATAAGAGCGGAAGCCCACGCCTTCCTTCAGTAGCTACTTCCTCGCCTCGCTATTTGTCGGCCTCAAAATCCATGGTTTCTTCCCGGAATCTTGATCTATCGCCATCATCGCCATCGTCGACATCTCCGTCTTCTTCTCCTTCAGCTCGCATAGTGGCTCAGAAGCACGAAGCTCTCCTGGAAGAGATATGATAGGAATTCCGAGGTAAATTTCTACTCTTTTGTTACCAGAACATAGGCATTTTGATGGACTTGAATCCGTCTATCTCAGCTAACCTTTCTTGATGTGTATGGGTGCCTCTACATCTGTGTGTATGTTTATGCCATCCCAAAGACATTGCTGAATGTGAAAGATGATTTCAGTCTAGAAGAAGGGAAGATCACTTAAAAATACTTGCTAAACGCTTGGAATCTTAGATTTGAAGAAAAAAAAAACATCAATTGCTGGGTTAAATCCTTAGAATGCTTAAAATACGTTAAATCTGTTTGATATGTCAATCTTTTTTGAAATTGCAGCACTGAGATTTACGGTACTTGTTGAGTACTTTTGAGCTCTCTAAACTGTGCTGTTATGAAGAGAATATACATGCTGTTTAACAAACTCTGGTGTGGACATTTGATTGTGCTAGCGGTATTTGTGGATGTGTCTGTAGAATTGTATGCATGGTCCGTGGGATATGTATGTATGTATGTATGTATGCATGCATGGTGTGTAGGATTGTATGCAATGGCACGCATGGTGTGATGATAGAATGCACATATAAATGCATGTTTGCTTTGATGCATCTATCTTTCTTTCTATGTTTTAGTTGTTCACTGTGTATGCACCTGTTCACATCAGATAATGTAGTCATGCTTTCTGCGGGTGTGCATATTGGTTACGAGTTTCCCTCATCAAATTTGGAATCGTTTCATGTGGTTCCAAACATATGGCGTTGTGTCATCACAATACATTGGATGTTGCAAGTATTTTGTGTACATAGAATATATGTGTATAAGAAGCACATTGGAAGCGTGTGTATGCATGTGAGTGTCAGGTGTAGAAAATGCATCTGTATTCGTTTGTCTATGTGGTGCACACAAAATACATGCATCTATGTGTGTGCGTGTGAAGAAAATGCATACCTTCATGTGTGTATGTATGTAGAAAATGCAATGAATCTGTGTTTTGTATTCGGTGTGGATGATCTTGTGGAATCTAATCCATGTCTTATGTTTCTTACTACAGGTACTTATTGGTGTGTTATGTTGATGAAGCTGTTCTTCAGGGATGCAAAATTTGTAGATAGTCACTTGAAAGTCTGTTTTTTTCTTTCGTTTTCTGTTTTTCTTCTCTCCTAAGTGAAATTCAGTGCTAGTTTACCCTGGAGTTTCTTTCTTTTGGGATGATGGGAAAAAAGAGGTGATGCAGGACCTTGTATATGAGCCTAAATGCATCACTTTCTCTCGATCAAGTAAATGCACCACTTCCATCTATCTGTACATAGCTTGTTTCTCTATTCTTGTATGAACTTTTTCAAAAGAAACTAAGAAAATGCAAACCTTTTCTATGTAGCTTTTCTTTATTTGTCTGTCTGTCTGTCTGTCTGTCTCTCTTGTTTCATTGGAACAGGGAAATGCATTATCTTATATGAATGTATTGAGCTTTTCATTGCTGGACTTGTATGCAGAGTTTATTGCTGATGAACCACGGGTTTCGTTGTGATCCTCTTTTCAGGGGCTTCATGCTTCAGATATGTCTTAGCAGTAAATCGTGCCATTATCCTGACATGCTTCTTAACTGGCCTTTTTAGGTTTGAGCTTCAGATTGCCCATGTTTGATGATGATAACATGGAAAGAGCTGTTTTAAAGGAAATGGGCACACTGTTTTCAAACTGAAGCCCTTTCTTGATTTCGGTAAGTCTATACTTAGAAAACAATTACTTGAAATGTTGCGATAAATCCTTACCCTGTCATAACCTGTAAAACCCATTTGTTGGTTGCATCTGTGTTGATGTGGTCTAGTTGATTCAACCAACCCCTACCTTGTGTATGCCATCCATTGTAGAGTTTTGAAAGACCAAGTGTTTTCTTTAAGCTTGTCTGAGCTGAGTTGGTAAGAGCTTTTCCCATCCCATTGAAGAAGCGGGAGCTCTTCAAATGCCGATGTATATCGCCATTCCCAGCTTACCCGGACACTGTTGGTGTTCTCATTATATTGTTAATTCCACACATTCTTGGTTCATATCATATGTGTGTTGTCATAAGAAGAATAAAAGAAGGAAGAGATTTTTGCCTGATGCCCATCTTCCTTCCTTTCGATCACACGAATACATGCCTGTCTGGTCATGTTTCTTTCTTCTTGGGCCTTTTTTGCTGTATCCGTCGTAGATCCCCTCGCACTTGCGAGGTTCTCAACCTTCATGACTAATGTGTTCATGATGTGGCTTTGTGTCAACATTCTCCATTACAGAGAAAGTCTCAGTTTTTGTAAGATATGTTTGAAAATGCTTTTCTGATGCAGCTGGGCCCATACCAAAGAGACTTGACTATTCATCATAAGCACTGGATTTGGGTGATGGAAGATCTGACAGTTTCATGCTGCTGTTGGTTAGCATATGGGGTAAAGAAAAATCCTCCCCCAAAACACTTTTCTTTCTTTGATCTATGCATATATATAAGGATGCCAAACATGTGATCCTAACCAGGGAAGCAATCACAAGTAGCTGCTTTCTAAATGGAGATTAGTGCTGTTGGAATGATTCATTTCATTGCTTCAATCTGGTTTTTGGTTGCAAAAAATCTATCCCAGCAATCTTAATGATTGATTCATCCAAAATAGTGTCTCTTTCTACCTTGTCAATGTGGGGAATACTTGTCTTCAGGGTAATATATATCCAAATCATCATCAAAAACTTACTTGGACAAAACCTTAAGAGCTCTGCTCCTGATTAGAGAACCTTGGTAATGGCTAGAATCACTCTCAATTGTTAGCAAAAACCTTGGTAATAGCCTTTGGTAATAGCTAGAATCACTCTCAATCGCTAGCAAAAACCTTGGATTAAAAGTGTGAATCTGGTCTTGAAGCGGATATGGAGCCTCTTGTCGAACTTGAGGTGATTGCACTGATGCTACACGTCGAAGTTAAACCCCGATCAATAATATAGTGTATAAAATAGCAGAGATGATCTATAAGCTAAATTCCTTGCTTTTCCAATCCAATCGATACAGCTTGAACCACGTCTCTAACCCTAAACCCCTGATAAGCCCTAAAACAGCGACAATGGCAAGCTTTTGCTAAACCTTTTGTGAATTTCATGACCTAACACCAAGCATCATCATGCTTGACCTTGTGAATGCAGTGGACAGCTCCAAATTAATCTTTGCGATACAATCAGCTGAAGATTCTTTGAAGTACTCATCGAGATGTTGCATGCTGGATAGCAGGAAAGTAAGGTTTGGCTTTCACCACCACAATCGCTTCCTCCTCACTAGAGATGCATTAGCTGAACCCTGCCCAACACAATCTTTCATACATGTCAACAGAAGAGTTGGGCAAAGTTACACTTGTTCCTCTACAAAATAAACCCGACGAAAGAACTTCGCGTGCAGAAGAAGAAAGAAAAAGAACAATCTAGCATGCACGAAAATCGGCAGATCAGCACGAGTCTGTGCCTAGTTACTCGTCGGCTTCTGTTGCAGCTTGCAAATCCCTAAATCTCTGTCCCAAGTACATTGGTCAGTTGCTGCTTCACCTTTTTGCTGCAGTTTGCAAATTCCCCAAATCTCCTTCCCAAGTACATTGGTCATTTTTTGCAAACTTCGATCGATGCCCGACTAAGATTTTGCTCATTAGGAAGTTAATCAAGTCCTTTAATCATCTCTCTCGAGATCACAAGCAATTTCCTCTAATCAAGTCCCTTAATCATCTCTCTTGAGATCACAAGCAATTTCCTCTAATCAAGTCCTTAACCATCTCTCTTGAGATCACAAGCAATTTCCTCTAATCAAGTCCTTAATCATCTCTCTTGAGATCACAAACAATTTCCTCTAATCAAGTCCTTAATCATCTCTCTTGAGATCACATGCAATTTCCTCTACTCAAGTCCCTTAATCATCTCTCTAGAGATCACATGCAATTTCCTCTAATCAAGTCCCTTAATCATCTCTCTTGAGATCACATGCAATTTCCTCTAATCAAGTCCTTAATCATCTCTCTTGAGATCACAAGCAATTTCCTCTAATCATCTCTCTTGAGATCACAAGCAATTTCCTCTAACCAAGTCCTTCATCATCTCTCTTGAGATCACAAGCTGATTCTCCTTGTCTCTCTACCACATGTGCATAGGAAAATGTGGTAGCTTCAGATGATCCTGAGAGCTCCAGCGATGCTCCAACAATCTGATGAACAACAAGCTCCTCCCCCTCGTCTTCTTCTTCTTCGGCATTCGGTTGCATCGAGCCTGATACAAAACCTGCAATTGTAAGTGTGATTCTGCTCCTTCCTCCCCATGTCCAAGCCTAGGTTTGTTATCTTTTGTTGGAAAGCTTTGCATCAACATGAGGCGCTGTAGACAAGGAGGGCCTTCAGTGCGTTGGTGGATTCAGGTGGGGGATTTGAGACCTCGTGTTGCTGCTCCGAGTCCACATGTGCATGCAAGTTTTGCCTCGCCCCGGGCACATCGTCCAAAAAGATCCCTTCCTAAGCCATGCCGGAATGTGGTATATGCTGATCGATCTCCTGGTTATGGTGGGACCCTGTGCTTTGGCTTGGACACGGAATGAAAGGTAACCCTAACCCTACCACGTTCATTTCGATCTTTCATATGTGGAGCCCGTTGTGGCGATGGTGATGGTGCCCATGATGATGATGATGATGATGACGACGACGACGACGACGACAGATTCAATGTCCAAAAGATCCCTTCCCAAGCCATGCCGGAATGTGCTATATGCTGATCGATCTCCTGGTATGCTGGGGACCCTGTACTTTGGCTTGGACACGGAATGAAAGGTAAGCCTAACCCTACCACTTTCATTTCGATCTTGAGAGAGTGTGGGGATCGAGGGGCGGTGGCGCAAGGGCAAGAAATACATGCAGAGATCTGAATATGTGCAAGAAATACATGCAGAGATCTGTATATGTGCAAGAAATGCATGCAGAGATCTGAATATGTACAAGAAATACATGCAGAGATCTGTATATGTGCAAGAAATGCATGCAGAGATCTGAATATGTACAAGAAATACATGCAGAGATCTGTATATGTGCAAGAAATGCATGCAGAGATCTGTATATGTGGAGCTCTTCGTAGCGATGGTGATGATGCCGACAACGACAACAACAGATTCAATGTCAAAAGATCCCTTCCAGCAACGCAGGAATGTGGTATATGCTGATTAATCTCCTGGTATTGTGGACCCGGAATGAAAGGTAAACCTAACCCCACCACTTTCATTTCGATCTTGAGAGAGTGTCGGGATCGCGGGGCGGTGGAGCAAGGCCGAGAAATACATGCGGAGATCTGTATATGCGGAGCTCTTCGTGGCGATGGTGATGGTGCCCATGATGATGATGATGATGATGATGATGATGATGATGATGATGTGCTGGGGAACAGCTTGCTTGATATGTATGCCAAATCCGGGCAGATCTCGGAAGCGCTATACGTGTTCCGCAAGCTTGCGGCGAAGAATGTGGTTTCGTTCAACGCGTTGATCGCGGGATATGCCAAGCGTGGTCGCAGCGAGGATGCGTTACAATGCTTCGAATCGATGCAATCTGAGGGCATTCGGCCCTCTACGGTCTCGTATGCTTGCACATTGAAAGCTTGCGGCATGCTGGGATCGTCCAACAAGGGCCAGCAATTGCACTCCCGTGTTTGCATTGAAGGTTTAGAGATGGATATCTTCGTGGGCAATTCTTTGGTCGCGATGTACGCGGCTTGCGGCTCGCTTGCGGATGCGCGAGCAGTGTTTGACAGGCTTCGAGCACGCGACATCGTCTCTTGGAACTCCCTGATCGGAGGCTATGCGGATCGCGGGCATTGCATCGATGCATTAGCGTGCTTCGGGAAGGCGCGAGGAGATGGCCTCGTTCCGGATTCCGTCACATACTTGTGCGCATTGAAGGCTTGTAAGGGCATGCCCACCAGCAGCAATGCTGTCGAGATACACGCGGAGGTGTTCAAGAGGGCCTTGGATCGTGACGTTTCCGTCGGAAGCACGCTGGTCGATGTATACGTGGATCGTGGATTATTCATCGAGGCATGCCAGGTGTTTGAGAAGCTTCCACGTCGCAACGTTGTAACCTGGAATGTGATGATCGCAAGGTACGTAAAACACGAACTCGGCGAGGAAGCAGCCGATTGTTTCGCACGGATGCAAGCAGATGGGATTCGGCCGAATCGAGCGACCTTCATTCTCATCTTGAAAGCTTCCGTTTGTGTAGGATCTGTTGACAAAGGCATGGGGATCCACGCAGAGGTTGCCAGAAGAGGGCTCCAAGGAGACCTCCTCTTAGGAAGCGCTCTCGTGGATATGTACGCGGGCTCTCGAACGCTTGTAAAAGCGCGGGAAGTGTTCGAGAGCCTGCCGATCAAGAGCGTGGTCTCGTGGACATCTCTTGTCGCAGGCTATGCGGAGCATGGATTCGGGTGCGAAGCGCTCGAATGCTTCGAAAGTATGCAAGCACACGGCGTTTCTCCGAACAACGTGACTCTCGTTTGTGGCTTGAAGGCTTCGGGCAACGTGGGGTCTCTCGAGAAAGCGAAGGAGTTTCACGACACGATAAGCAAGTGCGGGTGGCTGGAGAGAGACCCCGTCATTGGGAATGCGTTGGTCGATGCTTATACGAAGTGCGGATCGTTAAGCGCAGCTCGACGAGTGTTTGACAGGCTCGCCGTCAGAGACGAAGTGGCATGGAATGCGTTGCTGATGGGATATGTCAACTGTGGAAACTACGAAGAAGTGCTGGTCCTCTTCTTCGGGCAAATGCAGTCGGAGGAAGTGGCCCCGAGCTCCGTTACCTTCTCGTGCTGCCTCAAAGCTTGCGGGGCTCTAGGATCCATACATAAAGGCCAAAAGCTGCATGATCGCATCTCCGCAAGCGGATTGCTGCTGGAAGCGGATCCGTTCCTCACAAACGTGCTGATCGAGATGTACGCGAAATGCGGATTCCTCGTCAAAGCGCACGAGGTGTTTGACGATCTCGTCGTCAGAGATTGTCTCGTCTCCTGGAATGCTCTGATTTCTGGATATGGCGATCGAGGAGCTTGTGACGAGGTTCTCTCTTTGTTCGACGACATGGTAGCTAAAGAAGGAATGAGGCCAGACACGGTCACGTTCCTCGGCGTGCTCGGTGCATGTAAACATGCAGGTTTGGTAGACAAAGGCTGCCTGTATATGAGGGCCATGTATGACATTCATGGGATTACGCCGACGCTCGAGCACTATGCATGTCTCGTTGATCTTCTTAATCGAGCTGGTCAATTAGATATGGTTACAGTGGTCATCGAGAACACTCCGTTTCAGCCGAATCGTGTGCTATGGCATACCTTACTGAATGCTGGTAGAAAATGGGGCCATGTAGAGCTCGGGGAGGAAGGCTTTGAGCATGCTATGGAGCTCGATGCAACAGATGATGCAGCTCATGTTTGTCTTAGCAACATGTATGCTGAACTCCAAATGCATGATGAAGCAACCAAAATCCAAGCAATGAGAGCTCAGAAAGCAGGATTAGTATGAACATGAAATGCAAAGGATTATAATGCATTGAATTGGGTTGAAGCACATTTGAAAGCTTTGTATAGCGTAACGATTATAGCCTTTTAGGAAATCAAGAGAGATTGTTTGGCTTGATCCTAATGATCGCAGCCTATATAGGAAATCAAGAGACATTGTTTGACCTAAATTTAGGAAACCAGATAAAACTTGATTGAGGTTGTTCTTTCTGCGTGATGTGGATGAACACCAAAGTTTTGAATGCAAAAGGTTCGATGAAAGGCGAAATTGTCTACAGAGGCCTTGGATTGAAGTTTTACCTGGTGCAATTGCATCTGAATATTGTTGAGATGTATATGTATGAATATTGAGATGTATATTGATAATGATCCACCTAAACAACCATTTCAACTCGGTTGAATCAATGGCAACAGACTTTTAGTGATGCTTTCCCTGCATATGAGTAAACATATGGTTATGATCTATCGGAACGATGTCTCTGTACTTACGCCAATACCGATCGAGGTGTTCCTTCTTCATTACTGCTGGATTTTCCACTATGAGAAGGCTTGCACACCGATTTTCGCAACACTTTCTATGCCATGGATATATTTTTCTTTCTAGCGAAGAATTTCTAGTTGTAATGGCTTGATATGCAGCAATTTGTTCACTCAGCATGCATCAGAGTTTTGCCCAAAACAGCAACATCTTTTGCATCAAAGAACCCTAGCTCCAAGTTGCAGCTTTGAGCATTTCATACAACAGATATAAATTTGTTTTGGTTGGCAAACAACAAAAGAAAAAAGTGCTCTTTCCACACCGAAATTTCATAAACTGCACTCAGTAAAACAACATAGGAACTCCATACTTGATCAACATTTTTTACTGCACTCTATTTGCATTCCTGTTTCCTCTTTAAGAAGCTCGAGAAAGCCTAAACCCTAAAATCCCTAAGCAAAATCCAAGCTACGAATTCGAAGCCCTTAGTGAGATCAAATCTATTTAGATCTCTAGAATACTCGAAACTACGTAGGAATAGTACCAATGGCAATCTGGAGGATCTGGAATCGGTTTCATCGAATCAAGCACAAGCTGTTGCAACCTCTAATAAAAATTATAAACCCTGTCATTCTTTAGCGATTTCACAAAATTCACTCATTGAGACCAAAATGAGGTGAAAACATCATTCATCCTTTTTACAAAACTTTGTAAAATTTGGGTTCTGTAAGACCTACATACCAAGGAATGTACCGTTCAATCTGGACATTCTCTCGCTCTTTCGAGAGACATCAATACCACATCTCTCTCACTCTACAGCACTGGGGACAACAACATAGATAGATAGATAGATAGATAGATAGATTGATTGATTGATTGATTGATTGACAGATAAATAGATAGATCAGTGGT